>OMKZ01021331.1:0-34254 GCA_900302535.1 Neoniphon sammara | reverse complement strand
CAGGTCAACACCATTTTAAATTATTACTGTGAGTGTGTTTGTGGGAGTAATATTTACCAGGCAAAATAAATAACAAAAACAAAAAACAAAAAACAAAAAACAAAAAACAAAAAACAAACAAACAAACCAAAAAAAAAAAACAGACATGCGATATATTAAATTACATGACCAACACTGTCCTGTAATACTTATCCTGTAAGGTCAGGTCTTAGGTAACACAGATGTGATTAAATGTCTTCTCCACTATAAATGAAACTCAAATTAAACTTATTTAAGCACAAGTGACAGACTAACCCAGGAGGTGACTGTATTTCTTGATCAGCACCCCCAGCAGGTGGATTATGCCATCTCTGGTGGGTTTGCTCTTCACATGGCTGATGGTTGGGTTCTCAAGTAGTTTATAGCAGCAGCACGTCACACAACTGAGGGAAAGAAACCCAAAAACAGAGGATGAGAGGTTCTTTCATATTGTGGTGTAATCTGGGCTTCATGTTTCTTGCAGACTGAATCTGGTTTCAGAGCATGTGTGCTTAAGGTTCTGTATTAACTTCTGTATTAACCACATTTTTTTTTAAACCAGCAGCACTAAACAAATGATTGGGAAGTGTTTGTACTGGTTCTTGGTGCTAAGCAACCACTGAAAACCTGTTGAAGCGCTGTACTCTAGTACAAAAACCTGATATATAAACATCAACCTCTCACTGAAATGAGTGCTTAAATCACAATCATCTCTCAGCAATGTGGGAAACACACATATAACATCCTTTCTACTGAAAATAAAAAGCCAGCACTGTGAAGAGAAGTTCCCAATGGACACAATACATAAATCAGTCTTGACTAGTTTTGAGTTAGCTTTAAGAAATCGATGTGTACCAATTCCTGCGATGTAAAAATCACTAATCCCATCGGACTAAAGCACACAAGCTGCGCTCTAAGCCACAAGGTGTGGAGCCATTATTGGAGAGGCAAAGATCAATTCTGTGCCAGTTTGTATTAGAGCCACAATCTTTATCAACAGTAGGCAGAGATACAGTTCTTCGTTCTGATCCGGAGTAGTGGGAAATCACACAAAACTAATTGAGTTCAGTCAGCTAAGACAAACCCTGTTCCCTTGCCCAGAGCTCCCCAGACAGCAGAGTACCTGATGAACTCTTCCTCCACCAGAGAGAGGCTCCAGAGGGAGCGGATGTCCAGCTGGAGGAGCTGTATGAGGGCCTGAAGCACACTTTCCCTCTCTGAATCCCACTGCAGCAGCCCTTCTCCACCAGCCTTACCCTTTTTACCAGCCTGCAGATGACAGACAAAACTTGATTACTTTCATCAGTTGAAGAAATGTACAGATTACATAACAATGAAATTTAAATTAACTTTACAGTTCATAATGAGTGCCCTCAGATTACCAAAGATTTGAGTTCACGGCTGCCAAATGCCATCTACATTAGAGACTGTAACTTCTTGCCAGCTGATACACAGACATTCATACCAAATACACACAACAACAAACAAACACCCACACACTGTTTGAAGCCTCGAATCTGTCCTGTCCCATTACTGTTGGGGGGCTGAGAATGAAGAGGGCTCCAAATTAAATGTGGGTGGGCCCTTACAGCAGAGTAGCAATACTCCGCCACACTGCCAAGACTACCCACCAAGCAGGAGGCAAGAGAGCGCAGTCTCTTGGCCTGACTAGCTCACACTTGCCATGATCTCATCACTGGGCATTTAAACCAATTAATCGCAAAAGAAACATGAGCTGCTACCACACCCAACAATTAAATCTTTCTTAGACATATGCCCTAACAACCATACCTTTCCAGGTGCTGTGACAATACTCTGCCTGTAAGAGTCACTCTCAAGCGTCTCTGTGAGTTTGCAGAGAAGGAACACGCTCATTTTAACTGCATTAAGCTGCTCTTTGCGGTCTGCAGCCGAGAGGGATGTGGAGATGAGGAGCGAGGGCAGGGAAACAGCCAAGCCACTGACCACTGAAGGGAAAAGAATTAAGACAGTGCATGATCACTCCAGTATTGCTGGTTTTCAAACATCAAATAAATTGGGATTAAAAAAATCAACAAGTCTAACCTTGTATCAGTAATTCCAGGGTATCCTCTTTCACACTTAAGTCCACTGTGTTGCTATGCCTTAGAAAGATAACAAAAAATGTACAGTAAATTACTGTCAAATTCTTCAAATGTTGGAACAGCAGAAGCAATCTTGAGGATATAACACTTACTGTAGCACACTGTAGCCTGTGTCAAAATGCTCCAAGATACACAAGGGTCCCTGGCTTCTCAGTGCTGCCTTGAAACCTGTGTGTATAAGAAGGAGAAATGTCGAAACAGAAACGTGGCAGTCAAATTCCAAACGTTTCAGAAAAGTCAAAACTTCAACTCTTCTAAAATATGATAGTTAGCTAGCGTCACTTACTGTTTAGATAAGAAGCCAGCTGTTTCGGGGAGACTACATCCTGGACAACGTACTGGTTGATCCCCCCGGTCTTCACCAGGTCGCCGACGCACACAGGTACGAAAAAATCCCACGACATCTCTGTCCAGCAGAAAAGCAACATTAAGTTACTGGCGAAGTTAAAGTAATGTGGCCTTAACTTCCATAAAGTGTAAACTGTTAGCTAAACTCCTGTGAGCAAAGTAAACTACATAAATTAATTGGCGTTAATCATTTCACAAACGTTGGATAACGTGTAAAAGAAAATATTAGCTTGCTAGTTAAGATGTTAATTTATAAAAACTCGCACACTTCAAAGTAACTTAGTCATGGTAAAAGTGGACGAGACTATCAAACAACAGCCACCATTAGCTAATTTGGGTTAAGCTAGCAAGCTAGCTAACCGTAGCGCAACTCGGTATAGTTAGCTGTATTATTCTTACCCACCCGTTGTAAATGTACGTTTTTGCTCGACAACTACATGTCTGACTATAGCTTATTCTCTCTGGGGAAAAATGCTCACCAGTATTACTTGCAGTCCGACGAGCCAGTTTCGACCTCTAAGGACAAAGTTGTCAACTGCTCTGTCCACCGTCTATGAACGGTTTGAATCCAAAGGTTTTGAAATTGGTCTAAACATCGCGCCAAAGAGTTGAAACACTGACGTCACATATATGCGCCTTCGTTGACCCGCCCCTATACTCCACCTTCAGAGAAAGATTGTCCTCTAGTGGAAAACGGTGAACACTGCAGCGCGCACTTAAAGCCGTCAGTTCTCATAAAATTTTATATGATTCAAAACACAGAGGCAAAGGACCACACAGGCAAGGTTTTTGAGGTAGTAGCTGTATTCAAATGATTGAAAACACAATCACCCCCTCTCCCTTGTACCAATGTTTCAGCTACAGAAATGGCAATATTTCTCTCATGAAATGTCTTGCTTCTATACATCACTCAATCAAATGTTAAAGTAAAATGGTTCAACTCACTACCACAGGTAACTAATACTGTCAGGATGCAGCATTTATTTTCATATTATTTTACTCTGCCTGTTATACTTTTAAAATAAAGCTAGTGTTCTAAGACTAAGCACAAGAAACTATCCAACAAAGCATACATTTATCCATGGCCAAATGCTTTCAGAGAAAATACTCCAATTTTTGTAGTCTTATACATGAATACAGTATGCAGTATCATTGAAACTAGAACTGTCAAACCATTGGGGGCAATTGTAGTGTTTATTTTTCACTTGTTAAACAAAATGTTAAAAAACAAAAACTTATAAGAGCACCAAAGATAACTAAAAAAATTAAATCAATGTCAACAATTGAAAAGAAAAAAATCAATATTTAAATACATTTGTAACCGCAAGTCTCCTTCACACACACTGACAGAGGCAATCAAGTACGTAAACCAAAAAAAGCACCAAATGTTAAGGAAGATGAGAAAAAAATACTAATAACTAATGTAGAAAACACTATTCTTTCTTTCCATTTTCCATTTGTCAGATCAGTGTCCACATTTTGTTCCAGGATTACCAGGTGTTTTTATTTTCTCTTTCTGTCTTGAGAGCAGCGTGGACAATACCTGCAAGAAATTAAAATGTAGCATACAAGCTTAGTTCCTTGGTCTTCATCAGTGGCAATTCAGAATGGTTTTATTGCACATACTTAAGTTAGGCTGCTACATCATAGCCTCCATCTCAGTTAATTCTTACCATTTGCCTCTTGGTTTGGTTGTTAGGCCCACGCAGGCAAAATGGAACCACTCAATGGAACACTGAAACAATGATGACAAAATTAGATGTAAAGTACATTCTCCTGCAAATGAGGCACTTCAAAGAGACAGACAATTCAAACAATCACTTTATCAATAAAATGAATCCCTAGTTATTTTGATAAATCCATTCACATTAACTGACTGAAACTCAAAGAATGCCATGAATAAAACTCACATCAGTGTTGTCACAGCCTATCATCTCGCCATAAGAGACCTGATGACACAGACAGTAGGTGGGCTCATTGGGGTCCACTGGCATGTCCAGCACATCAGAGGGGTGCACATTCCCAAAGTTGGAAGCAGGGGTGTTGAATTCTCCTCTGATAATGAAACAAAATGTGTGAGAATGGGAGCATACATATTACATTAAGTATAGCATGTCAACTACAAACGTGCAAAAGTGAACACAAGGTTACAACAAGCTGGAAAACAGACAGACAACGTACGGTTGAAGGAGTTTGACTTTCTTCTGTGCACTCTTGGGACTGCCATCTTCATCTGAGCTCTTCACTTTAGACCTGGTTTTAGCCACCTTCTTCTCCTTCTGCCTGGAGTCACCTGAAATGACAAAAACACCTACTCTACCATTTGTTTCATATTTATCTATGACAACAGTCCTTGCTGCAAGAACAAGATGTTGAGTAAATAAAAACAGACATACTTTTCTTTCCCTTACTGGAGGTGGAATCATAATCTGTGCTCTCAATCTGCTTTTCCTTCAAGTCAGCCTCAAAACGGGCCAAGTCTGTGTCAAGACGTCTGATATGCTTGTCAACCTGCAGACAAAGAAACAATTCAGCAAGTTCAGCAGACACTACAGTGGTGCATATACCAATGGGGTATGATTATTCAGCTCAGATTTATTCACACAATTCCATGTCATACTAACCATCTCATAGGTCTGCATAGCCAGTTGCACCTTATCATCTCCAAACTCCTTGCATTTGCTATATGACTGCTGAATCTGCCTCAGTATGGACAGCTTCTGCTCAGAGGAGAGAGTCCTGGCATTGGATGTGTACTCTTTAGCCAGAGAGTCTATCTGTCCCTTTAGATCTATAGGAGAGACAAGGAGAGAAACCTCTGAAACATGTACTATATTGGTAAAACTTTTGTTAATAATTATTCATTGTGTAGACAAAAGGATGGACTTTGTTTTCCAATATAAGAAAATTAAGTAATATTAAGTGATGCTTTTTTCTTGTTTACATGCAGGTATAAGGACTCAGGAGCATATGCTGAATAACACCTTGTAAAGGACACTGGATATGGGTTGGAATACTTTGTGGATGTAAACACACTATTTTTTATTTATTTATTTTTTTAATTATACCCCATTTACAATACTAACTAATTCTATATCATAATAGCATCTAAGTGACATCAGTTACTCAGTGACATCAGTTACTCTCAGACTAGGGTTAGGCTATATAATAATTATTGGACAGTGCAATATATTATTATATTATTGCAGTTATTTACAGATTGGAGATAAAATTATTCCTATGGTAAAGTGCTTTGGAGTGAAATGGAGTGAATATGACTTGATTGAATTCATTTGGTGTTTAAAAACCAAATGAATTCAGATTATTCTGTGAGTGTACGTTCACATTCTCACCCTCTGTGCGTTGATCTAGATCTCTCATCAAATTGAAGTTTCTCTGCAATTCGAAGGGCAAGTTTTCTATGCCTGGCGTGGTGGAGGGAAAGATAACAAAGAATTTAATCCGAGTTTCGGTGGGACCAACATGCAACAAAGTCAGACATGTTGATTGCTAACGTTATTATCCGAGGGCTGCTACGATGGCAATCTGTAACGTTAGCACTCAATTTTGCATTCACAAATCATTGTAGCGAACAACAAAGGGCTCAGATGATGGTTAACTTTTCTAAATACGTTAACTAGTTTTGCAAGGCTAGCAGATGTACTGTGCGATCCCGAACTGTAACCTTTTCTTCTACAGTGCGATGCGTTACTCCAGCAAATAGACCGAGCCTGAAAACCGTTTATCATTACTAAACGTCAAAAGGTTACTCTGTTCACAACACGAATGGACCACAAATTATATTATATACAGTAGACACAAAATGCAAAATAAATACAAGCCTAGAAATTTGCAATTAATGTACTGATTGGATAAATATCTCACTGTCTAAATAATGCTCCAAGTACATCCCCGCCGCCATCTTGGAAAATGTAAACAACACATCTTCCGGTTAAAAAAGAAGCGCTCTGGTTGGCTGTCTCCGTACTCTCGAGCACGGAGTGAAGCATCCAAACCATGCATTTTGTAACGTCAACAAAAATCATCATCTTGCATTGTTTGCAGGTCTTAACTTATCAAGAAATTGGAGTAAACCGTGTGTAACTTAAAAGATGTAAGATTTTCAGTGGATTAAAAAAAACAACAACAACAAAAGTGTTGAGGAAAATCTCAAAAGATTTATTGTGTCACACATATGCAAGTTATATCACAAATTTATGAAAGTTATGAACCTTGACGTTTGACAAACAATATTGACTAAAAAAAAAGAAAAAAGAAAAAAGGAAGAGGACACCTTTATAAAGAGCAGTTTTACAGAAGAGCCCAAGTCAACTATACATAGTCATTTTACAGTCCTAACTGAAAATATGGCTGCTCTGAAGAGACAACAATGCACTCTGGGAAAATTTAGGATTTGGCTCAACTGGACTGAACTCAGAGCACACCGATCTGAAAATCCTGCAGATGAAGGGAAGGGCATCTGGGTATGTTGAGACCAGGTAGAGCTTGATACAGCACTTAAATATTCTCGTACATTTTGACATACTCAACACATTTCAAGATTGAGCCTCTTGTTTTTTCAACATTTCCTTCACCTTTTTGAATTTATTCTTTCCTAATCTGTTCTTCTTTTTGGGAGGTTTCCTCTTTTGATCCCGCTTTTTCTCAAATCGGCTCCCTTCTTTTACTCCAACCCCTGATTCTTTACCCTCCACTACTTTCTTTACTGTGGATTTTTTGCCCTCTCCCCCTTTCACAGTCTCTCCATCTATCTTGGCAATTTTGGGCTTTTTTGGTCCAGCGGACATGTCCTTTTTGCCTTTTGGCTGGATGTTTGCAGTTTTCTTGGCTGCTGTTCCATTGGCTTGGCCTTTTTGCTGTGAAGTGCCTGTCGTGCCAGGGACAGTCTTCTTGGTCTTGTCCCCTTTGGATGGTTTCTCAGCAGGATTATCTGTAACTGCTGTCGCCTCGGAAGCCTCTGCGTCTTGTTCTTCTAAATCAGTGACAGACACAGACTGTTAGTGTGACTTCCTGTTGAAGAGGATCTCTAACGTGATAAAAGTATACAGGTGGTCTTAACAGAAAATATTACCTTTTCCAGTTGGTGCAGTTGGAATTGTGTTTGAGAACTTTTTCAGCTTGGCCACAAAGAAACCGTCCATGTTGTGAGAATGTGGATAAAATCGCCGAGAGAGGCGCAGAGAAGGGTGAAATCTACGTTCTTTGAACCTAAATGGATGAAAAAATAAAAAAAGATGTTGAGAGAGAACATTTGCAATTCAGTACTTTGTGACAACGGCTATCTTGTTTACCTGGTGAAGCCTTCTTTGCCAAAATCAAGTCCGCTGGGAACTAATTTCACATTCCTTTTCTTTAAAGCGTAGTCCACCACCCACTCATTCTCCTCCACCTAGCGGAACACATTTTGGTCACAAGTCTTTCTGCAACATAACTCCAAGCCTTAATCATAAACAATACGTAAACCAAAGCAGAATTTTCGAGACATGGCACAAGCCTAATTAATAATTCTAGCATTTTCAGCCTTTATAGTCCAGTGGCAGTAGCTATGGATCATTATAAACTTCTCACACATAGGCTACATACCATTATTGAACAAGTGCAGTAGACCAAATATCCCCCTGTAGGGGACTCAGCGTTGACAGAGTCAATGGCAGATAGAATCAGCTCCTTCTGCAAGTGGGCAGAACGCTGGATGTCTGCCTCATCCTATAAAGAACCAGGAAGACCAAAAGAAAACTGTTGAGCCATCACAAAGTGAACTTTGTGTTTATGGCTGTGTATGTAAAGAAAGTTAACAGTGTTGTACCTTACTGGTCTTTACAGCTGGATCTTTAGAGATGACTCCTGTGCCTGAACATGGGGCATCAAGCAGCACTCTATCAAATCCACCCATTACCTGTAAGCAAATTATTAGACTATTAGGTACACTCTACACAGCTCTATAATAAATCACAGAAGTATTACTGCTCAGTAGATACATGCATATGAACAGAAATATCACACGTTACCTTGGGAAACTGCCTGCCATCGTAGTTGCAGACCACTGTGTTGGTGACCCCCAGGCGGTGGATGTTGCCCACCACACTCTTCAGCCTTTCAGCGCTGGCGTCGTTAGCCACGATCACTCCTGTGTTTCTCATCAGCTGAGCTGCAGGTAACACATTCACACATGGCCTTCAACACATTTTACTTCCACATGAGAAAGGATTGTATGGAACAAACAGGGAAGAGATTACACAGTGAATGATGCCTCATTTAACTGTAACTAGCAGATGGACAGTAAAGTTCTTGAGCTTGACATATGAGCTGCATAATGATACAAACAAAGCACCATTTCAGCCCGACTCACCAACATAGGTGGTCTTGCCTCCAGGAGCTGAACTCATGTCCAACACGGACTCGCCCTCCTGGGGTGAGAGCGCCATGACTGGGAGAAAACTGGAGGCTCCTTGCAGCATGTATTGACCAGCCAGGTACTCCGGGGTTGCACCTGGTGAAAAACATGGCTATGATTACAATATGCCAGGAATTATGCCTGCATTCTCTAATGCTCATAACTAATGTACAATGTTCAGTAATCAAATGCATTTTCACCATAGTTTATCTACAGCTGCAGCCATATTGTATGAGTGTACAGATGAATGTTGAATGAATATATGTACATCAATTTGTATAGTCTTCTCAAAAGTCTTGCACTGTCTCTTTGTGTTGTGTACAGACCGGCTGTTTTTATTCCATGTGCCAATATTTACTCTGTTATTGTGTAAGAGGTTAATTTATCTTTGCACTAAAGTCACAAAGACAAATTACTATACATTTATTGTGCTTGGTAAAAAAGTTATTCTGATTGAGATTAGATTAGCAAATGCCTGCGCACTGATCCATACTGTGCCATAAAATAATCTACACGTTCCAAGACATCACAACCAACCTCCATCATTACATATGACTTCATGATTTTACAGTCCCAGGTATTCAGATCTGACATGTACTGATGTAAAATGAAGTGAAACTTACCTATGGGTACTGAGGAGTCATAGATGACTAAACCCACTTTGGACCATTTTCCTATTGGATCAAGGTTCACACCTCTGTTGATCAAGGCCTGTGCAAGAAAATGTACAGATAAGAGTTTGACATATAAAGCTTCATTGGTGAACTTTTCATTAGAATCAAAGGCAGTGGGAATAAAGAGTGGGCGTGATCTTCCATCAGCAGTAGAAATTTTGTCGTAAAATGACCTCACAGAGAGGACATCAAGAGCATCATGCCATATTAACCTATAAATTTTACAATTTCCTTTCATAACTTTGACTATTTGTTTACATTCACTGTCTTGACACAAATATTTACTCAAGTCACTGTATAACTTTTACAACAGCGCATTAGGGACACAGAAGGAGGGAGAACAAGCAAGAGAGGGTAATATTCTGAGAGAGAAGTTGAAATCTCACAGAATAAAGTCAGAAATTTCCAAGAAAAAACATGTAATCTCTGAGATAAATGTCAGAAATTTTCTCAGATTGAGTTTTCTCAGAATATTAACTTCCCTTGGAACGGAAGAGCTGTCTAAAAATATTGGCTTTCTTCTTCCATGGCCCAAATACACCTTCATAACTTTCTGATTCGCCTGAAAGGTTAAAATTTAGTGTTTCAATATTCTTACTCAAGTGCAACATCGATAACAGTAATAGGGACAGAATTACGCTGCCTTCAAGCACTGTTGGAAATCTGAGATGTGTGTGTGAGCCAGTGGAGTGGTAAATGTGACTGGGAAAGTCAGGGATCTCTGTGATACCACGTTGCCAGATCTGATGTTTAGATGTGGGAAAACAAATTGTTTCAACAACTGACAGTAAAAGTGAGGGTAAAACTGCATAACATGGTTTAGCATTCTATGTAAATTATTATTGCTCCACATTTCTATTTTCACTGAGTTTGAACACATTTTTTAATAATTTTTTTTAATGTAAAACATCAATTACATCCAACACGTATTTTCCTCTTCATTCTGCTGCAGCACAAAGTAAGTCTGCGCTGCTTGATAAAATAACTAAAACAATTCAAATTTTTGTCACAGGGTCCATTTTATTTTTTTGTCCTTTCAAAGGCACCTCAATGCACAAGTTGTTTTATGACTTCTGAATTCAAAAGGAGCTTACGAGGAGAACATAAAGGCAGCATTAGACAGACATTACTAGTCGAGTCGTTTGAAAGAAACACTTCATCTGACAAAGCCACAGCAAGAGACAATAGATGCTTTAATATTTTACCTTGCAAAAGAGGGTTCCCTTCGAAATATTTGAAAATGGTTTAAATTTGCTCATATGGTTAAGCCTTGTTATAAAACGCCCTGCCACACTTTTCCATGACTGTGCTTCAAACAATTAATTTTAGGTGCATTTGTACTTCAGACGCCGAGCTGAGTCTTACAATTTCTTTAATTTTGACAGTAAGCTGTGCAATGCTTCTTTGTTTAATCCTTTTGATCTTTGTCAAGTTACTCTTAGTAAACCAAAATGTTTTTGCGTTCTCCATTTCTTGACATACACTTACTTGCAAATAGAGCGCTGGAATGTTATCATTTGAGTTGTACTTTTCATAACTTGGAATATACTGTGATATGTGTTGTAAATTGTAATATTTGAAAATACTGTTAGAGAACATTTCATTAATATCCCTCCTTCCAAAGTGGTTACCTGTGCCAGGTCCCTCCTTCTTGTTTTCAGTGTGTTGGTCCGAATAGTGACAGGTCTCTGAATTTCATTGGCCTCAAGGAAATCAATCAGCTGTGATCAAGAAAGGAAAAAAACCCAAATGAAACAAAACAAAGCAAGCCATAATTTGTAGCCAGGCAATAAAAAACTTCCAGACATTTAGGTCAGCACGGTACATAAAACCATGTCTTTTGATAAACAGTGGGCCAACAAGCTGCCAGCTCTTCATCTGTGTCCACTTGTAATATTCAATTCAGATTTGTTTATTTTTTTTGTATGTAATTTTTAAAAAGTAAATCCACACTAAGATTTTTTTATTTATACATTGGTACTCAGTACTATGTAGTTACTCAAGTGCCAGTCATATTGTCAACATCTGAGTGCCAATGTGTCACTGTCATATTCACTTCATTAAATGTGATTCAGTTCTGTGGTTAAAATGATGCGCGCTGTCTTGTTTTTTTAATTGCACAGTAGGCAGAGAGAAGCTCAAATGGGTGCAAAATGACTCTTTAACTGTCACTACCGGAAACAAAGCTAAACTGTTTCAACATGTACATCAATCTGATTTCAATTCTGACAGGAGAGTCTTCAGAATTGCATTAACGAGCTTCCTTTGGCACCACAGACCACCACACACCTCTGAGAGTGGGAAGATGTCCATCAGTTTCTCAATGAGGAAGGTGTTGTAGCTGTAATAGGTGCAGAGATCTTTCTTCAGAAGAGAGATATACTCCGCCCTCTCTTTCCCCTCTTCCCTTTTTGTGGCAAAATGAGAAAGGACATCAATGTTGTCCTTTATTCTCTGATGGACTGTCTGCAGGTCTAGAGGCAAGACACCTAAAAATGCAGAGAATAAAAAAAAGACTCACTCCACTCTCAGAACTATTAAATGCAGGGCTTAAAGCAAAAAGAAAAAAACTGAGTTTGAAATGCTTTCAAGTAAGTATTGTATGAATCTGAAACAGGTCTATGCCTAAAATCAGGCACAATGCCTGAGAACTTTAAATCCTGTAAATGTTACTTTGCTGCTACAAATGCTATAATGCATTTAATACAAAAATCTGACTAGTTGCTCACCCTCTTTCTCCCTCTCCTCAGCCCCAGGTAGCCTGAATTTTTCCATTTCATCTATATTGGTTTGTACTGTGTCATCCTCGTCCATGTCTGCAACATCATTGTTCCCCTCGTCATCTTCATCATCACCGCTGTCGTCATCTTCGTCACTCTCTTGAGCCATGGCTTCCTCCAGCTTTTTCTGTTTCTTTGCTGCACGCTCAATGGGAAGAAGCTGAAAGTGGAATGAAGAACAAAGGTTAGTGGTCCTGACTGAAATGTCTAATTTCAAGATTTTTCAGTTTCCTGAAATTTTTGCTTTTACCACATGGAACACCACAAGTTTTTTTTTTTTGTTTGTTTGTTTTTCAAAAGGTGCAATCACAACTTTCTTCAGTGCTCTCACTTTTCCCATGATTAAATACAGAAAACACAAAATGATTTAAGCAGGCAACCGCAAAACTTATGATAGAATCATTTCACATACATCCTCTCCATCACTTCCTGCTTCTTCACCACTGCTGTCATCAAGTGCTCCATAGTCATCCACCATTTCTTCATCATCATCATCATCATCGTCATCGTCATCATCATGATCCACCTCCTTCAAGCCTAAATTTGCTCCCTTCTTTCTTTTGCTTCCTTCCTCTTCCTCCTCCTCCTCTTCCTCTTCCTCCTCTTCCCACTGTTCATCACTATCATCCTCGCTTTCAGGTTGATCAATTTTACGCTTCCTCTTTGCTAGTTTCAACCATTCACTGTTCTCATCAGTGAATCCTTCTGCAAAGAAAAAAGTAAAACAAATTTCATCAGTCAAATCTCATCTTTAAATAACTATTTTATAAGTCAAATACAGTATTTGGTCATACACAAAAACTTTGAAAACATTTAGAGAAACTAAGTACATTTGCCCTTCTACTTACAACAGTTCATTATGAACATAATCCATAATATTGGTGCTTTAATGAGTTTCCTTCAATTCATTTTTCACAGGATGAAAAATTTGGTTTGGTTTTGTTAAAGTTTGACCATTATTTCACTGTGCCCAGGCTGAATGACTCCATATCAGTGTATGCATTATGTTACACTCTGCTTACTGTCAATGACGCACAGGAAGAAACTGACGTTTCTGCCAGGAACCAGTCCCTTAAAAACATGTTGCCGTACAAATTTGATTCTCACATCCATGTCTTGTTTTTTGTGAAATCTTTGTTAGACAGGACAACAGTAAATTCAAGTAAGGTTTAGACCGAAAATTTGGATTTTAACAAAGACAAAAACAAATGTTATAACAACTGAATTACATACAGCATGCATTACAAGATAACTGAGAGAAATCTAAGTTAACTGGCGCCAATTCCAAATGACACTGGTATTCTCCTTTGAAATAATTTGTGTGGCCTAAACTTTAATGTCAATGACTGCCATCTAGAATGTACTAGAGTAGAGAAGTAGACAGTAGTAGTAGAAGTAGTAAACAACATTACAGTCAGAATCACTGAGACTGATGTGCTTACCTTTCTTAGGCTGCTCCTCTTCAACATCTTTGAGATTTTTTGAATCTTGGCCTCTCTTAACAGCTCTGGAAAATGACGATATGAATGAGCAACACTGAGACACAGTACAGTGTTGTTGCATGTTAAATAATCAATCAGGCTCTTACCTTTTTCTGGCTCTACTGGATAGGCGTTTTGGTCCAGTTTCCTCTGCAAACAGGGAAAAAAACACCTTGATAAACAAGTCACATACAATCAGCAACAGATAGATTTTTGGATTTTACAGTACTGATTTCAACAGTAACTGCATGTTTGTGACAGAATGACAGCACATATCACCATCAGTTAGAAACTTGGCCAACTCAGTCTCAGCTCCCTTCTGCTTCCTGGCTTTCCTCCCGGGCCCTCGCTTCACCTTGTTGGTGGGATCCAACTTCCTACCCATGGCTTTCAGCTGCACAGGGACCCTGAGGGGATGACGAAATCAGAAGATCAAGCTGCCTATGCAAAATAACAATGTAAATGTGTGTATGGACAGAGGATACCTGTTTTCTGTCTATATTTTATAGGATGGGAATAATTTCCCTGGAAAGAGACTAATATACAACCAGATTAGCATATTTGGTAACATTGGTGAGCCTAGATAAGACGTCAAGATCATACTGATAATATGGGTAACTTGGGCAAAGTTGTATCACTTTGTTCAGAATTTAGATGAACTCAGTTCCTCAGACACTATCTATATGTTTGGACAATAGATAGCTAATAAGTTGAAGGAAGCAGACCATTCATACAAATAATGTGATCTATATAATATTAAGTTACATCAATTATTCCATTCATCAAAACTTAAAACAGGCCACAGTAAAAAGTACAAAGTTTATTTTTACACATTAGTGGCTAGCTTAGTCGGCTCCACAAACTGGCTTCACTGAAATGATGACATGTCGAGTGTGCAATCTGTTGAGAGTAACGTTATAGAAACAAAGCTAACACCTCAGTCATAAAATTTACTGTCTTAGCTTAACGTTACTGCCATTGTCCACAAAGTGAAACTAAGCAATATGTGTTCAAATACTCACCGACAAATATCTTGCTATTTTATCAGACTTCAGGTTGTACGGTATAACGTAACAATTCACACGTGAATTTTTTCTTAGCACGTTGTAGAAGTACGTCCGGCGCAGTCAATAGACGAAGTTATTGCGGCGATAACGCGCTTAACCAAGCGCGCGCTCCGGCATACACCAAAGAGAAGAACGTTGAGAAAATACGTGCGTGTGTGAGCACGCGCATACTTTACTTAAGTGACGTAAACAGTTTGCGACGATTCACAAGAAGGCATCATGGCAGCCCGTAGTGGGGACAAGCGTGGTCTTGAACATCTGGACGAATATGAGCCCAAACCAGCCAAACACCTCCGCAGCCTTCACGATCGCATGACAGAGAAGCGACTAGTTGTTATTTTGGAAGGTGCAACGTTAGAAACTGTAAAGGTAAAACTTCTAGTAGTGTTTTCTGTGTTGTAATGCGTGATGGTGCGCTGAAACTCCACGGGAAGTGGAAGTGACATCAGTGTTTACTATACTCATTTATCAGTATAATAAATAATCAAGAGATGTTTGTATTCCCCAGGTCGGCAAAACGTTTGAACTACTGAACTGTGACCAACATAAAAGTATGATTATCAAAAGTGGAAGAGATCCGGGCAAGATAAGGCCAGACATCACACATCAGGTAATCGTTCAGTAACCAAGAACAGTGACCACTACATTCTTCAGTGATATGTCAGGATGCATATTTAACCTTTAATCTTCTTTCACCAGTGCCTGCTGATGTTGATGGACAGTCCGCTGAACAGGGCAGGCCTGTTGCAGGTTTACATCCACACAGAGAAAAACGCCTTGATAGAGATCAACCCACAGACCCGCATTCCAAGAACCTTCAACCGCTTCTGTGGCCTCATGGGTAAATGTCTCCCATTTCAGCTGTGTTTGCCAGGGTCAAATGGTCAATAAGTAGAGAAAGTATAAAACATGCACATTATTCCATCTCAGCCACGTCTCTTGATCTTAAGTTTTTCCCCACAAACACATCATCCCCAATCTCTTCCTGATCTTCCTTTGTGACCTTCTTCCCTTCCAGTTCAGTTGCTGCACAAGCTGAGTGTCCGGGCAGCTGATGGCCCTCAGCGGCTTCTGAGGATGATCAAAAACCCAGTGTCTGACCACCTGCCTCCTGGCTGCCCCCGCATCTCCACCTCCTTTTCTGCAGGAGAGGCTGTCTGCCCTCGCTCTGTGGTGCCCAAGGACGGACCTGCAGCAGTCGTGATCGGAGCATTCGCACACGGAGCGGTGAGTGCTGGGTCTAAAATAGTGGTTGGTCACTCTTTTCAGTGTCAGGTATCTGCGTTACTGATCTCTATGTCCTTATTAGGTGAATGTGGACTACACAGAGAAGACGGTATCTATCAGTAACTACCCCCTCTCTGCGGCACTGACCTGTGCCAAGATGTGCTGTGCCTTTGAGGAGGTCTGGGGTGTCTTGTGACAAAGAAGAAATAAACTACTGATGCTGACCTGGCAAAGTCAGCGGACTACATGGACATTTTTTATGGACTAGGAATGGATGTGACAAGAATGTTGGGAAAAATTTCCCAACAAAAATTTCACCAGTGATGCCACCTGAACAGTGGATATGTATCCTGTTCATCATCAGTTCCAGTAGGGTGGTCTTTGGGCACTGTAATGTTGATTACGGTGGGGTATGTTTTGTGCCCAGTATTCCTGTTCCAATGCAGAGACATGGTTTTTGTATCAATTACTGAACTTTGGATTATCTATCAGTATACAATAATATTAAAATTGTATGAGCTAATGATGTGTGACCTTGCTTCGTATAGACTGTATAGAACTGACAGAAGGAAATAGCATCAGAGCACACCGGAGTAAAAGAGATACTGTAGAATTTCAGTCTAATTTTGTCACTGCCTGTTTATAGTGTGAGCAAGTACTTTTACAGTACTTGCTCCAATCATTTTTATGTGCATGCTGTATCTAATTAGATATTTAGATATCATTTTCTCATTATTCATCCTTTAAAACAAACAATTATTTTCCTAACCTATCTTGAGTCTAAGTGTTAAACTGTTTTGTCGAAAAAAAATCCTAGATATGACAAAAACGTTTCTAAGATAAAATAGCAAAAAGGAACTTTTTGTCGTGGATAATTTTGGTCACACTTTAGTATAATAACTTTTTTTTTTTTTACAGTAATTAAGTCAGCATGTTTATTGTGATAGATTACCTTACTCAAACCAAACATTTTTCAAGTGTGTGGAAGATGTTTTCCACACTATATGAAAATGAAAGGCTTCATTTTCTTATCTTCTATAGTAGCCATTTGTTGCCAGACATGTAAAACTACAAAAGACAGTGAGCAGAAATCATTCAGAATTATGTAAATGCAAGATAACCTATATGATTAGCACAAACATAAAGACTGGTATTGTTCTTTAAGGCTACACATAGAATGATAAAATAAGTGAATACAACAGAAGTCAAATGGAAATAGAATGAACATTCAAATTCACATAACCAAGTATATTTTCAACATAGATGGTAAGTTAAAGGAAATGTTACATTTGAGGTACATGTGATTTGGATCTATTTTTATTGGGCTTGAACACCTTGGTCTACATATCAATTTTATTAGTAAGAATTTGTCTCCAGGCTGCTGTGTTCTTCAGTTCACTTGACGATTTTTATGAAGCTTCATTCATTTACGTTGTCTTCTCTGGCGATATTTTACTGCATGTAAGGTTTGTTTTGGTCCATCTCTCCTATCCCTCTGTGCCTTCCTTGCTGCCTTTCCATCCCGTGCCACTCGTCTTGTAGTCCTTGCTTGTTTGGGCCTCTTGCCTCTTGGCTTTGGAGATCTTCTTGTTTGGGGTGTCTTGCCTCTTGGCTTTGGAGATCTTCTTGTTTGGGGTGTCTTGCCTCTTGGCTTTGGAGATTTTCTTCCTGTTTTGACTGTCCTGCGAGTTGGTTTGCGTGTATTCCTTCCTCGTTTGGCAGTCTTGGTGGCTTGCTTGGGTGACTTTCTAGCTGGTTTGGGTGACTTTCCTGCTGGTTTGGGGGACTTGGTGCCTGGTTTTCCTGCTTGCAGACCTGCTTCTGTGGGTTTCCTGGATTTTGCGGCTCTTGTCCTCACTTGTTTATCCTCTGTCAGTTTCTTATTTTACAGAAAGCAGAATTAAAATTAACACATTTTAGGATCACAGCCTATGCAAAAATTCTTATTTCAAGTAGTAAATATAACAGTCCCAAACTTACAGGAATATATGCAATATTTATGTTACCAAAAATATATAAAGCAACACTCTACCTTCTTGCTGAGTTTAAATGATCCAGATGCCCCAGTTCCTCTGGTTTGTACAAGTGTCTCTTTTTTAACTAGCCTCTTGGTAGCCAAGTTCACCCGGCTGTTATTTTTGGTGACATCATAGCCTCCAGCAGCCAGGGCCTGCTTGAGCTCTGCCATGGAGATGCCTCCACGGTGTTTACACTGGGAGACCACGCGGAGAATGAGCTGGGAGACTCGAGGCAAGACTTTCTTTTTGTCATTTTCAGCCTCAGCCTTTGTTTGATACTTGAAGAGGCGAACTGGAGTCTCTGCAAGATCAAAACGATTAAGAGACATATGAGAGTAAGAGTGTATGTTAGATCAAGAATAAATCCCACTAGTGCAGAACATAAAAAGGCAGAACGGAACACTTGCTGCAAGGGCCTATAAAGCAGCTGTCTTTGTGGCAGGCTATTGAAGTTGTTTTCTGAAGTCAGTGCCTAGTTTCTCTCCCCTTTATACCCCTATCATAACATATTACCTAACCAGCCTAATTTGGATGCATAGGTAAGCAAATGCAGCACTGTCGCTGCCAGCCTTTATATCAGCAAGTTCAAGTTATGACAACAGTGAGTTCCTATTTTGTAGCTACGTATTTCTATACATGGAGCTTAAGTACTGAAAACAACACTGATTGATATGCGCCAAGCCGTTAGAAACACAAAACGCGTTAAGTGTAGTAAATGGTTAGCATTAACTCGGCTAGTCAAATGAACCTGCATAAAGATATACCTAGTTAGCTAAAGTTAGCTAGTTCATTAACGTAATATGACTCACTTGGCAAGGCAGTTTTTTCTTTTCCTGTCATAACTGTATTTTCCTTAATGGCACGTTTCAACAGCTGACCCAGCCGTTTTGCCCCTGCTTTTCCAAGGCCTTTTCCACCCGGTGTTTTGGCCGGTCTCCCTGCCTGTTTCACCAGCTTCACTGATGTCTTTTTCCGTGATGTCCATGATTTAACCTTAGCATTTCCCCTTGCGCCTCTGGTGATGGTTCTCTTTGGTTCAAAATTGGTGTTTTTTCTACCCTCTTTTTGGTTGATCTTTTTGTTGCGTCTTCTTGACATTTCCCAGCTTGTTTACTTCACACCAGCCAGATGATACTTTTACATCTCAAGATTTTTTTTTTTATTATCGCTAAATTAAAATTAAACAAATACTGGACGTTGTCATGGTGAATTATGCTCAGAAAAATATCAATTCTTATACATAGCCGTCGTTCGAGAACTTCAGTGTAATTAACAGATTTGTTTTTCCGCATGATCTCTGGGTGAAAATAAATAAATAAAATAAACACTGTTCTAATATACGTCTATTGCAGCTGTTCAAAACATTTGGTACGATAATGACACGTAATTTAAAAAAAACATCCTTTTAATTAAAATTTTATTAATAGAAATACAAATCATAGTACAACTGATGCACCATGATACACACCAGTGTTATATCAGTCTCCTTTGTCAGCTTGAACACTGAATATTTTTCAGCACAATGTAACATAGGATGACAGTTACACTAAAATGATACATTTGTTATTTTACAAAACGCACATTACATTACTGTGAGATTTATGGAGTGTTTGTCAGGCAGTCCGAAAGATTTACTGAAAAAAAATATGCTGGTCCTTAATAAGACTGTTCAGCATGCTGGTAATAGCTGCTGGGTTTTATTGGAACACTGTAATCTGGTAGGACACTGTTCAGATTTGGCACAGATGACTGTAATCAAGAAGGAGGGCTCCAAGGGCATGAATTCACGGTATGGGTCAGAGTCACAGTTAACCTGGAAGAGAATACATTTTTTAAAATGTAGCCCTTGGTTGAAAGTTATAAGCTGGAATTGTGATGAGAACAAAAAGAGAACAACAGAAACAGAATTGGTGTACTCTAGTACCTGAAAAAAAGACGTGAGAAACAGGCGAATGTGAGAGAGTCCTGAGAGAGAAGTGTCGTCTAGGTGTTTCTCTAGACTGTCATGATATGCCTGAGAGAAGGGAAGAAGGCACAATGTGGATGAGATTCATGCTGCTGCCACAAAAAGACAAAAAAAAAAAAAAAATCAAGACAGCAGAGCTACAAATCCCTATTATTGACCTGTAATGCTATCTGCAGTGCAGAATACTGCACCCACATCTCCTGCTGCTGCGCTGCTGAGAGAGAGAGCGCTCCACATCTCCCTGGTTTGTCTGATACAGTGAGGTAATGAGCCCATACACATTCCCCCACAGCCTGCACCGTCTCACTCTGGGAATGAACTACAAAAAGACAAAGCGATTGATATGATATTTTAACAAAGCATATGCTGTAATTGTCAGTGAAGGGTGTAGAGAAATATGTGCAGAGACAAATTTTAACATAAAGGATATAAGCATGCTTTTCTTACTGTCTGGAAGAAGCAGATGGAGGATATCCTTTGCAATAAGGGAACCCAGTACTCCATAATTCATAGCCCTAATTAAAAAATGAAAACATGATTTAGTGCTGCAAAAGTATACTTATAATATGGACCACAAACAGTAGTGCTCGTGAGTTCAGTATATCATTTACCTGGGATAGGTGGGATGGAAGAGCGGAGGGACAAACATTCCCATGGGAAAGATGAGGTCATTTCCCAAGAGAAATGGTGTGACAGACAAACTAAAAGAAAAGGTTGAGACAGGGTCATTTTATCCATACTCCACCAAACATGTTAAACATGTATCCACAAAAAGATTTCACTTACATGTCAACCCCGTCAGCCTGAGCAAAGAGCTTGTTGCGCCTCTTCTGCTGCAGGGACAGTAGCTGGATGTAGTTGGAGAAGTAGTCGTGTGTTGTAAAAGTCACCTGAAATCATACAGGTCATAATATCAGTGATGGTCCTTTTGCTTCCAACTGGTCTGTTCTGGGCAGTCGCAGTCAGGCTGGATTGACATCATACAGTGCTCAGAGAACGTTTTTCATTTTCAAAATCAAAACCGATACTGACATTTAGATATTTTTGCCTTCTAGATTGCACAATGACCAGTGATATTGTAATAAAAGAAAAGGTGAGTAAATTATGAACTCCAGCGGATCACCAGCCACATTTTTCAACTTTAAAACAGTATTCATTTAATTATTTGATAACATTCAGTTTTCATGAAATGCATCACTCTGGTACTACTTTAAGACATTAAAATTTAGTTTACAAGAGAGGTTATCTCTATATGATGACAAAAAAGATGCATTAACTCAGTTGAGGTGGGTTTACCCTCTACAACATTCCCAGGAATGACATCAAATCAGGAGGATAACATTTTTATACACCTAGGCCATTACAACGACTAGATCACTTAACTCTACCTTGGAAAATAGGTGGTCGAGTTCAGCTTCACTAGGGAGCTCTGCTTTAGTCCAAAGTCTTGGAGTCAGAGACTCAATCTGCAAGAAGACATGCTTTGAAAATCAATATCAAAATGATGTTTCAAATAGAAGTGTGCAGTAACATCTTGTGCTTTTCGCTGTTACCTTATTCAGAACAAACTGGCGGGATGTCTGATCTCTCCACTTGAGATCAACTAATTTGGACTTGAAGGCAGAAAAAATATTCTGAATAATCTCCTCTGCCTGTTGGGAAAAATGTCTTCAATATACTTCATTTCACATTTCAATTTCTGCTGTGTTATCAGTCCATATTCTCCACAGTGTCTTCTCACCTCTCTGTGTGCAGTCCTTTCATCTAGAAGGTGTGCGAGAATGGAGGAAAATCCCTTCTCAGTCTCCAGCACACACTCTCTCCAGCGAGGGGCTACCTGGTGAAGAGCAGCAGAATGAAGATCTGCTTCACACAACTCATAGGTTTTCCTTATCATGTGGAAAGTACTTCACGATGTTCACTCACCCTGTCAGTTTTACCCAGAGCCGCAGTAAAATTCCTCTCTGTCTCAGAAAACCTGGAGTCCAGTGCATGTATGAAGGTGTGCAGGAGATTGAGGACCATGTACGTATGAAGTGGACCACTGAGGGGACATGCATGGGACAGCACAAAGTCAAAATGTTGAAGCGCTTCATGAATGTCTGATTATGGGTCGGTTCAGGTCACTTACAGTACCTGCTGCTCAGTTCATGCTTGTTCAGCCATTTGCCAATGACGTGAGACATTTGCACAATGTAGGGTATGTTGTGCAGAAGGACGTGATCCTCTTGGCTGACAGAGTGAGGATGGAAAGCGGACTGCAGACAGCCCAGCCAATCAATGGCAGGGGCCTGCTTCTGTGTGCACAATTACATAGAAAGTTATTATTGTAACAGTGGATTCTGGTACAGTGTGTGTGTGTGTATGTAGTGCCAAAGCCAGAATGAGCACCTGCAGGTCTTTGATTGTCATGCGTTGGTAGAGCTGGCCCTTCATCAGGCGATAAGTCAGAGGGGCAGCAGCCACAGCAAGCTCAGAGGACAGGGAGATGAACACGCCCACATGGAGGCCACTTGTGCTGGACGGGGCTCCTAGCAAGGCCAGGTACCTCTCGCATAATGCCAAGAAGGGACGTAATGTCTGGATTGAAAGAAACAGAATGATGATTGGGGAAGAATGCATTAGTGCAATAAATGGATGTTTTATGCATCTTGAAGTATTTCCTAAATAAATCATGGTTTGACAATAATAATTATTCATCAACCTGAGTTTTAGCTTGAGACTTCTGTGTCTTGTTGTTCCATTCAATCGGGATCAACAGATCTGGCTGATCAATCTGTTAACAAAGAGACCTGAGTTCAAACATTAAGCCCTATTTTGCCTTTGCATTGCTCCCATCAGAACCTTAGGACATACAGTTCTCCTGTTACAGATACTGGCCTGTATATATTTCCTGTTGGTCCCTCGAGCAATTTCATTGGGGTCTTTGCCCACATAGAGGTTGAAGAATGGGAAGGTGGAGTAGTCTCTCATTAGCAGGCTCAGGGTGGAGTTGAAATCTGTGTGATTCCACTGTCCTGATACCGCCCAGCCCCCAACCTTCACATGGCGAGAGAGAGAAAAAATACATGTACAGTAGGAGTAAGAAGAGGAACCAGCACCCAGTGGACTGCACATTTTGACTTGGACTTAACTGACTGAATATTAGAATTCTTGACTTTCAGGTTTAACTGCATTGGAAACACTGCATTGGAAATCAGTGAGTTGGGGTGATTTATCCAAACATGTATGACGACCTTACTCTCTGGATGAGTCCGAGGAAGGGCTCTGCACCAGCAGTCTCTATGGATCTGGTGTCCAAACAGGAATAGTAGAATCTTTTGGCCTTCTGCACCGCTGAACCAGTTGACCTGCTGTTTGATTCTGACAGAAATATATAGGAAGCATGGTTCCGACTTTATATTGAAGAGATATTATTGGAATTTCTACTAAAACTTTCATTCCACCCATTCACTAATATGTAAATATCCCTGGATGATGTGGTGGATTTCTGCTTACAGTGTTGGCAAGTGCAATTTTACTGAATGCACCAGGGGTCATTTTTTTTAAACAAATGTGACTGCAGACTCATACCCAAAATCTTCCTGAGATACTCCAGCAGCACAGTCTTCCTATCCAGTATTTTCTCCTCTGGAGGACTTGTGTCCTCTCTATCTTTACTTCCTCTTCTTTTTTTTGACTGCGCTGCCTCTTTCCTCTGGCCCTTGTCTCTTTGTCTCCCCCCACTGGCTGGTGAAGGACTGTCTGATCCACATGTGAACAAGAAGTAGTCACAGGGCTGGGTGAAGGGGTCAACAGACATGGACAGACGAGCTGAGGCCCTCTGACAGGCTGGAGAGAGACATGGAGTGACTAAAGGAAAAAATGAGAGAAAGGTTAGACAAACAGACAAATTATATATTGTTGTATTGTGTTGTATTGTGTCCTGTTGCATCTGTGCATCACTCTGTACCGGTGCCTGCCTGTTTGATCCCTTTGCTCTCTGTTTGGAGATTCTGCTGGGAGCAGTAAACCAGGCCCAGAATAATGGCGCAGAGGGACAAACCCACGAGGACAAAAATAAGTCTTTGACCGTTTGTCCACACTGGGTTGGCTTCTTCACCAAGCTGGGGCTGGGACTGGTAAGATTCTGGCAAAGGTAGGGGCTGAGACTCTGACTGGGATGACAAATGGGGCTGTTGGGACAGGAGATGGAGCTGTTGTTGAGACTGGAGTGGGACTGGTTGCTGAGCCTGGCAGATGGCTTCGGAGGGGAGTGGCAGCTGCAATACAGGTGGAGGCTGAAGCCCTCTCTCTGATTCTGGCTGTGATGATGGCTGGGGTGACGGCTGACGCTAGAGGTGAGCGAGGGAAACAGGAGCAAATGGATTAGTTACGCAGTTGGGATGTTTACTTTCTCAATGGTGTTCTATAGCAGCTGACATGTATAGTAGACTTTTACAAATACATAGGATTTGATGTTACAGTCCTTAGTGTGTTAATCCAGGATGAGCTATTAGACTATAGATATAGACTATAGATAGCGGACATCAAGATATCTGTCATCCATCTGCAGGACCATCAGACTGGCAGCACCGTTCACCACACACTGAATCTAAATGATACAGGGTTGAGTGTGTGTCAAGAGTGTCAAGAGAGCTCCTCCTATCACAGCTGTTTAGTTGAATTAGGCCCATGACACCTCCAGAAGGCTCAGCAGTGATTTCTGGCATCCCAGAAGCACCCACCTTCCCACTGTCACCCACTATAGATATCAATACAGCTACAGTCACTTCAACTACCCTGCTGCTCCTGCATGTGAACTTATCACAAGCTCCTGACATTCACAGTTTCTGGACTTGTTATGGATTTGAACAATAAGCTAATGAGATGGCTGACACGGCTGGGTTGGAAAAGTCTGCTCAGCAGTTCAGATGCCAAGTTGACAACAATAGTTTTGCTGAAGAGAGGGCTGATTCTGGGCTGACTTTTAAACACAAACTAAAGCAGTGGCTGAAATTTGTTAAATATTGTTATTTTTGTATACTGTTGTAATGTGTCATGTCTTGTATTATTGTACTGTTGACCTGGTCAGGGACTACAGATGAAAATTAGTTTATTAGCTAACTCTGGGGTATTTACATTGAGGTGTAAACTGAAATGTTTTGTAATATGCACTTTCCCTGTCAAATAAAATAATAAATTAATAAGATTCTGCTGGCTGGAGACAGCCTGCTTAACTGATCAGAAATCAAACAATACCAAGAGTCAAGGAGAATTATAATTGACTGTGGCTACCATGTCTATACTGTCATATGATATGAAACTCAGACAGATATCCATGTATTTCCACATTTCATGTCTTAATCATGAAATAGATTTTGAACCCCAGGTGATATCTTCTTTTTCAGCCAAAGCAACCATGAAGACTGTGAACAATATGTCAACTGACATGCTGCAGACAGCCAAAGGTTCACAAGCCAACATATTGCAGTCTGTATATACTGTGTATTACTTCTTCTCTAATGAATGTGCAGCGTGTATATTATATAGATTACTCTTTAAATATTACTTCACAGCTATTATATGACAGCTTAATTGAAACACGTTCTAATATAAATGGCGTTGGTCAGCTGCTTGACAGTGTATATCAGCCTTGCTCTGATTTGACGATAAAGTATTACACAGATAAAAAACATCAGTTTGCATTTTGGAAACCAACTATGTAGGCAGCATAATTTGAATAGATATACTACAGACCTTGAACTACTTGCCAGCCACAATTCGAATAGTAAAATTCTGAGATAGCATGGATTTCTATCAAACACAATTTGATAAATAAAGGCATTGATTTCACATCAACCTTATTTCCACCTGAACCTGGTCCTTGCAGCTTCATAAGAACATGGTCAAATTTGTGTGTCTCTTTGAAGATCCTACCTCAAGCTCAATTGGAGTTTCACTCATATTCTTAGTAGATGGGTGTCTTGCTTTCTGTTCCTCCGGCTTTTTGCATCGTATCTTTTTACTTTACATGTTTCATATATGCAGCCTCCCCCTCTCCCTTAATCCCTCCGTCAACCAACTATCACCTCAGCTCTCTATCTCTTTTCATCACTCCTCTCCTCATCTGACGTTCTGATAAGAGGACCTCTGCAGGCTACATCTCACTCTCCACTCCAGACCCCAGATAATCAAGCAAAGACTATGATTGGGACATGTTTGGTGGTTTGTAAACAGGGGACAACTCCAACATGAAGACTCGAATTTCAAAAGGGCTTTTGAGTATATTCAGTATCTAGTCAGTCTCCATGCAGTGTCAAACACATACAGTTGAGACTTACATGTTGATGCCAACAAATTAGTTTTGCTTACGCATTGTTACGTTACAGTGAATAGGGGAAACCATTTCCTGGTAAGTAAACACACACACACACACACACACACGTGTGTCCACTGTCGTCATTATCAGTGCAACACATGGCTGGTATGAACTGATAGAGAAGAAGGGCGTCCCAGAGGTCATTTAACAGTGTAACACATCACTGTAAGTTTGGGAGTGAACACGTTTCATGGACGTCACATGTATGCAGACCAGAATGAGAGAAAATAATGGTGATACAAAAAACATGCCAAGCTTTCCTCAATTTTGTGACTACTTACATATATGGTGTATCTATAACATTAACATGGTATCATTGCAAAAGAAAACCAGGCACCAGCCATTTTGGCATTTAGCAGTTTGTTTTTTATTAGTTTTTCTGATACAGCCAAAGGAGGGGAGGGGGAGGTTACTGGTAAATAATGCTAGCATGTTTAACTGTAAACAAAAACACATTCACACATATGGAATAGGAATTTACAAAAAGAAATATATGAAAAGACAAGGCATCATCAAGTAACAATGTAACAAATAAATGCAGCTGTGAAGGCATCATCATATAAGATCACACTGTGATGACAGCCAGTGTGCAAAAAAGTGATATAATACTAAAAGAAGATATACCACCACCAACAGCACAGCTGGCATGCAATGCTGACTCACTGTTGCCATATTTTGAAAGGTGTTATAGTCATTCTGCATGATATTTAACTGTTCCCGGCTTAATTCAAGCACAAGCAGGCTTTGTTTTCTTTTTGAGGAATGAATTATATTGGATGCAAACAAGGCTCAATAAGAAAGGAACGATGTAATACAACAGTTGAGAAGGCACATCACCAGGTTAAAAACCAATGAAATATAGTACAGTAGGGTTATAAGAAGAATAAAGCAGTATATAACTGACAACAAACAAAAGATTCAATAAATGAATAATGGAAAAATAGTGGTATTAATATCAGAAAAGAACAAGACCAATATACTGGGCCCCAACACAAACAAAAGTGATACAAAACAAAGTGAATGCCACAAAACAGGCAGTGATTGAATGTTAGGTGTGTTTTACTAATGTCAGTCTTAACAGCTATTAAGTATTTGGTCTCTATGTGCTAAAATGAAATAGCTGTTCTCTGCTGGAACGAAGCTCAGAGCTGATGACTCATATTCTATTTTGATGACTGATATCGTGCTGTCAAGCTACGTAGTTGTGGTGTGTATGTGACCGTCGTAACACTTCATAAAAAGGTTCATTAATGAGGTTATTTAGAGCTGTAGAGGCCAAGCAAAGGCATTTTCCATAAGGTCTTACATCATGTTTATCAATGCTGTGCGCTTGAGCAAAAATGTAACCTGTGCTGTGGCTTTAGAGTCAAAGACTAAAATGATTTTTTTTTCCATATGTTGTTTGACCAGGTAACACTATGGAACTGTGCAATGGTCACACAATAGGTCCTGTTTCCAGCCATGCAGCTGACATTTATAACAACTACAATCATTTTAACATGATAAGATCCCAGAATGGAATCTGTGCTTAGCAAAGATTTCATCTCTTTGTTCATAACTTGTGCATATAAAAACGTGCATTTAAAATACTTATCACGCTTGAATCAAACCATTTTTTTAAACAAGAAAACAGTTAATTTGATCTAACCTGCTCCTCATATGTATAATCAAATAAGGAGAGCGACA
Organism: Neoniphon sammara; assembly: GCA_900302535.1. Classification (NCBI taxonomy): domain Eukaryota; kingdom Metazoa; phylum Chordata; class Actinopteri; order Holocentriformes; family Holocentridae; genus Neoniphon; species Neoniphon sammara. The sequence continues at coordinate 6,090 of OMKZ01021331.1, read as the reverse complement.
TGAGTAATGTCTTAATAATGCATGCCTGTAAATGAACAAATTCACATCACAAAAACTAGAATTAACATTCACTGTTCTCATCTTTTTTTTTTTTGCAGTCAAGTTATAGCCCTAAATGAATTACAAATGCTATCAGAGTAGAATGGCTGATATTAAGCACTTTCTAGGCAGCAAAGCAACATCAAGAGTGCTTGCAGGCACTACAACTGCCAAAGTGCTAAAGGTATATTCTACCAGCATCTGAGCAGAGGGGAAATCCGAGAGGTGGTCAAAGAGGGGGGTCTCCCATACTCTTCACACTGTTGCTACAGTATGTCTCAATGACTTCAATCACAAACACTCATCTCTTTCTCCTTTACACCACTCACAGGGAAGGAGACTGACCAGTGAAAATGGAAATACAGGTTTTAGTACATTAGGGTTTTAACAATCATGAGACTAAGGAGATGAGCAAACGAGCAAGCTTTAAACTGTCTAATGAGACTGCTCTTTTGACCAAGCTATTCTTGTGCAAGTTATGCTGGGAGATTTTAGCGTAAACATAGAACGGCCGCGAAAAATATGCTCTGTCGCTCAAAGAAGGCTAGCAGAAGAGAAGGTAGAGATTAGGAGACTGGGAATAAAAGATGAAGGATGTCAATGCAGTACATTACCTCTGCATTGAGGGGGAGTAAACGAGACGAGGGAACATTACACTGTATCTGCATGCAAACATACTCGTTCAAACAGCGCATTCACACTCACTCACTCACTCACACCTGCGCACATATATAAAGCCCTGTTGCAAAGGCAAAATGGCAGCTGAATGAATCCTGTGCTTTCGGATTTGGTTCATAGTTTTGACTGAGTGACAGATGTTTCCACCAATCACTGCATGGCCTGCTTGGCTCGCTGGGTGTGGCACTTCATACACAGGATTCTACCATCCAATGGATAACAGCCATCTGCATCCGCTTCTATGGAGAGGGGCCGGGCACAGTCCTATGACAAAAATGGAGGTCTCAGGTTACATCTTTTTCAAGAAACTATGAATTTTTTGAGTCTGTTGTGATGTATATTTTGTTGTCATTTTGTTTTTAATAAATGCCTCACCTCACAGCGGTAACACTTGAGGTGGAAGTTCTTGTCGAGAGCCACCACTCTGACCGTCTCCTCGCTGCCCGGAGCTGGAATAATGGGCTCATTACAGCTCACACACAGAGGTGAGAAACGCCTGGAATGGAGAAATTAAAAGTTGCCTGTTAGTTGCAATTCAACTATGCTCTCAATCACAAACTGACACAGGAATCACTAGCCACCTGTGGTAATCCTGGACACAGTAGGGGTTGTTGTTGTCATCGGTGATGAAGGGCGCCCCCTCCAGGCTGCAAGAGCAGGTGCTGCAGCGGAAACAGTGGGCATGGAAACACTGGCCCACTGCCTTCAGCACTCTGTCTGTGATCTTCTCCCCACAGCGGGAACACACTGCCAGCGAATTCTGAGGATGAGGAGAAGCAATATGAGATACAACAGAGATGGAGATGTAAAACCACATAACAGCCTGGAAACACACTGGGAGATGATGATGCAACTGTCTCTGATGAGGATGATGATGCAATTGTGTATGCGTGTGTGTGTCTCACCATATAGCAGTCTTCACACTGAGGTGAGCCATCCCTGTCGTAGAACTGCATGCCCTGCAGGGGGCGATGGCAGGTCATGCAACAGAAGCAGTTGGAGTGGAAGAGCTTATCCATGGCTCTCACTGCTGGCTGAGTGCGGGACAGAGCCTCGCCACACTTCCCACAAACCTCTGAGGTGGAGGGGGGACATACACACAAGGTCACTGACGTATACACACATCCTCCTACTTAGCTCATGTGCATATCTAATGAACCTAGATGACAATTCAATCTTTTCCACAGATAACATTATGATATGATTATTATCAATTGTGTTGGACAGTATTTTTGCAATATCGGTTTCTTACAAAGCAGGTTAAAGATCTGCCAAGTCACACATGTCATTCAACAGTGTATAAGACTGAAAAGGTATGAGCCACTACAGCAATAATAATATACACAGTAAACAAACTGTAGTACGGATAAATTAAATAACATTCAACTACACTTAAATTCTTGAATGTGGCTATGATTTCCAGTATGCATAGATGGTCATAGATGGAAAGCAGCAGCAAACTGTGTTGGGTGGCAACATGTTAATGTTACATAAAATAGCAATATTACTATTTTCCTTGGAAGTGAGTAGTGTTTTAAGTTTCTATTTCCACTGAGTAAGATTGTAACCACTCAAAGGAATAAGTTGGTACTTTTGTTATCACTATACCCTCCACGTCCACCCGTGATTCATTTTTGTCACTATTAGTCATCGTCCTCTCAGTTTACCTTGGCACACACTAAGTTAGCCTTGATGAGATACGGCAGAAAAGTTTTATTTCAATATGCTTTATTTATTTATGCTGGATTTATTAGTCTCCGGTGAAAAATAAGCAAATCCCTGACTGTTTTAACCTGTGTTGTGAGTGAGAAGGCAGCGAAAGTGGATGCCAGCTGCTACTAAGTTACAGTAACAAAAATATCAGCCATTCAGCCATAACCACACAGAGAACCACAGGCTTAGATAATATATTTTATGACACATTCACTCAAAATATGAGAGTATAAGTGCAAGGCGGACTGGAAAAGCTCCCACTCCCACTGCGTGTGTATGTAAGCATGTGTACCTGTGGGAGGCGAGGTGATGACAGGTGCGTGTGTGTCCATGTCTTTAATGAAGTCCTTGGTCATTCTCTCCAGTTCTTCTACTTCCCTCATGGAAAGAGGAACACCGCCACCTGGGACAGCACCTGGGCCAGGGGGTGAGGGCTGCTCACATATATACATACACACACACGCGCACACACACGCACACACACACCCACACCCACACACACACACACACACACACACACACACACACACGCACACGCACAAAGTCGTAAGTATGCATTATTTAGTTGGTTTCATACTTTGCATGGCTTAGTGCATCCACAGCCTAATAGAGCCTTTTGTTATTTATGGTTGAACAGATTGCTTTTGAAAACGTGTAGTGTATGTCCTGTGTTTCATTTTTAAAATGCATGGCTTTCTTCTGTTGACTGTCATCTAAATAATTTGTACTTCCTATGCCTTTCTATTGGACATGAAATTCAAAGGGGCTCTCATGGTAACAGAAAATGACTGGAGCGAACCGTTGATGCAGGAGGAGTTTTCATTGGCTGGTTGAAGGAAGAGGGTGGAGATGCCATTGTCTTGGGCTGAGGAGGCACAGGAGCAGGAGGAGATGGGTTTGCATTCTGCTGACTGGCCATGGGAGTGCTCTTTACGTGATTGGAGGCAGGGGGAGCTGCCGTGTTGGTTGGTGGAGCAGAAGGAGCAGGAGGAGCAGGGGGAGCAGCGGGAGGAGGAGGGAAAGAGCTGACAGCAGGGGCAGGGGAAGCTTTTGGTGCACCACCGAATGGGGCAGGGGTGTGGTTCAGGTTCTGGTTCAGTTTCTGTGCCAGGGCGGCTGCTGAGGTTACTGTTCTCCCTCCAAAACCAGACTTGGGAGCCACAGCTGGGGCTTTGGCAAACGGCGGAGCAGCAGAGGTTGGTGCAGGACCTGGCACAGAATTGTGATTGGCCTGTCGGTTTGTTCTGGCTTTGAGCTCTTCTGCCCAGGGCGCGGGAGGTGGGCGGTCTCCCATCTCTGGCGGGGGGAGGAAGGAGAGGGTCGGTTTGGGAGCGGTCGGGGGAGGAGCTGAAGGCTTGGGCGCTGGTGCTGAAGAATACTGGTTTGGTAACTGTGGACACAACAGCATCAACAATAAACTTTTTTTCACAGCTTCATCTTTCCCAAAGATTCTGCACACAGAAAGTACTATTTAATGTGAGATGCTGTTCTGGACAATATTAAACACTTTAATCAATCAGCATTATCACAAGTTCATCTGACACTTAATTTTAAAGTGGGAAGATAATTTTTTTGTGTATGCTGAAGTGCTGCAGGCAGGGAGGTATATTGTTTTTTTGTTTGTTTTTTTTGGTGTTGAATGAGGTACGCTGACTGGAGCAAACACTGGAAGCTGTCCACAGTTTAAGCTTATCAGACGTAATTCGTCTTTCTGACATTTATATTGTGGATTTGTGCCAACATTACTCTGCTCTGATCCAGTTCCTCCCAGCTGGATAAAAGCACCATTTATGGCCTTTCACTGGATCTCTGGCTGCGTACTCTGGCTTCATCACACTCTCATGCTCTGCACTCAGTTCTGTATGCATCACTCGCTCTCTAAGCATTTCTTCTCTCAGCGTGAATCACCGGCTCCCTCATTCTTTGTTTTCTCTCTCAGTCGGATGTATGGGTAGTTCACTCATCATTGAGCATTCAACCTGAACAGACACAAACCAAACCACCCTGGCACCTCACCACCCATTTCCCCTGACTGCTTTGCTCCTTTTCTTTCCTCTGTCTCTGACTCATTCTCTTTGTCTACTGGGTGTAGGATGCATACAGTGAGATTACTATGAGTCAAAGCTGTCACTTTCCTTCTCATCTGCTCTTCATCTCTGTGTAACCCTAATATCTCTCTCACCTTATCCTCTACATCTTACACTATGTCTTTGATACAGTATAGTCCCCCCCACCCACCTCCCCCTTTCCTCTATCTCCATTGTTTCTACCTTGGGGTTGAAAGGTCCCCGGGTCTCCATCTCAGACAGAAGGTCAGTTAGAGAGTCAAGCTGTTTGTCAAAGCTTGTCTGCTTCTCCACCAGCCTCTAGCAAGGGATGACATAGAGAAGGAAAGTGTCATAAATTCACATTTATTTAAACCCAAGTCAAGCATGTGCCCTGTGGCTCTTTATAGTCATGTCAAGATGAAACAAATGACAACATGAACGAGCTGAGAAGAGCAAGGTGGATGAAAATGATGCATTGTGGCAGAGTGTACATCTACATTAAAGACATGTTCACTGTATCCCTGTTTGATTCTGATTTTGGAATGTTTAGCAACCTAATACATTCCAAAGTACACAATGAAATGTAAACAAACTCCTTAAAGAATCCTGGTCCCCTCTCAGTCAAGTTTGTTTTTAATTGTTTTTCAGTGAGGAGTGTCCATTTGATGATGATGCATCTGTCTAAGTTGGATTTGTGTTGATTTTGATGGACAGTAAAGTGTGGAGAGGCTGAACTTTTATGGAACTGATGGAAATGTTATCATCCCTGTTGTCATCCATGTCGGTGTGTTCTTATACTGGCACCGTGCCAAAGTAATTCCAAAACAAATGGAGGGCCAAATGGACGCTGCTTCAAATTTCTATTCATACAGTGATGTATCAGAGCGGCTGCAGCAGTCTCCCCCAGAGCCTGCATGTACTGTATTGGGTCTGTAGATAATATTGGAGAATACCACCAACAAATTTTTGTATTTGTTCAAGAGAAGCATACAGTATAAGCTGTTTGCCATTTAAAAGTTGAATGAAGCTCACATGTCCAAAACTATTTGCTGTTTTCAAATTTTTTGCAACTTTTATAATACAGGCTTAAATAATTCCATACACAAATGCATTTTTTGTCTGACAAGCCAGCTGGATTTAATGCAAGTTTTGAATGTTATTTATATAGGCTTTTTCACAGCCTAGACTGCCAGTATAGGTTTCACAGGGCTGTGCCCTGCAATGAAAACAAGCAGTCAACAGACTTCAATGTGTTTTTTGCTATACTATAAATACTTGAAAGCATGCCTAAAAAGGATTTTATGATACAAATGGGCAATAATCCTTGTTGCTGCCATTTAACTGGGCAATTTTTCTTGCACTAATTCAATATAAAATGTGAAAAAAACATTCATTTGCTCACAACACTTCCTACAAATACTTCTTTGCCTTCATCATGGCTTCATGATGGGGCTCTCAAGTACAAACCCAAGTCATGATGGAAACATAAATATATGCAAGTCAATGGAGGAAACATGCAGACAGGCAAACCATCCGGAGCTTTTGGCAGAGAGGTTGTCTTGACTCACCTGTGAGTTTCCAGCAGCACTGGGAATACTGGTACTAGAGGCAG
>OMKZ01021330.1:31526-41544 GCA_900302535.1 Neoniphon sammara | reverse complement strand
ACATGCTAATAATAATAATAATAATAATAATAATAATAATAATAATAATAATAATAATAATAATAATAATAATTGTGGTAAGTCTGAAAATGAGACTGCTTTCCATAGTTCCTGAAAAGTTGACATTTTGCAGATTCAAGTTTTTCATTTGACAGTGATGATACGAATGGCATACAGATATTCACTAATTAATGAATTATTAGCTTAATTAATGTGCTTTTAATATAACTGGTGTTGTTCACAATATTATGTTGATTATAGCAAGACATTAGTGTTTTATTTTATGGGGATCTTATATTTCTAACTACAAAATATATTCAATTTAGCAAATGTTCTGAATTATGCATGATGTCATTTACAAGAAATAATTTTGTTTACAAAGTTATCCAAGACCTAGGAATTTAAATGTTGATGTTAAGGTGTTTGGCTTCTTCCAAACCCTCCCTCCAGGCCACGGGAAGACGTATGGTCTCTGCATACATTTCATTAGTATTTGGTGGAGCAAACATGGCAGAGCATTTTGACAAACACCAAGGATCACTGGACTGCTTTGTAGTCATAGATAATACTGTTGTTTATGTAGTATACAAACACTTAAGCTAATTTACACTAACATCCTGCTCTAAAAACATGTCGTTTATAGAGCATTGATAACATAGGATTGAGTTGTTAGTCATTATATGTTTGACGCAGCAAACACAATATCAACTTCCTGATGCATTCCCTAACAAACATCTGGATATTTATCTGTTGCAGCCGGTTTTGCTGAAAACAACCAGCTGACTCAAAGTGGAATTGGAAGTGCCTGCTGATTAAGACAAAAATCCCAAAAAACTATTCCTGCTTAGCCTTATGGAAGTATAGCGTAAGAATAACTAATTTAGTAGACACGAGAGTAAACATTAACTATTGCTTTAACAATTGCACTGTTTTAGTCAGTGCATAAAATAATATTTTACAGTGAATTTTATTTTACACTGAGTTTATTTACCTTAGATGAGTTTTAAATCAAACATCTTCAACAAATATTTGCAAAAGTAAATAACATCATTGATGATACTTGATAATATCTAACAAGGTGCTGTACTGTCTAAGGTGCCAAAGTGTTCTCACAGCAGGAAACAGTGGCGGTTGTGAGTTTCAGGTACATTTATGATGCGCAGTGGTTTCGAAAAAGGGTCCTGCTCTGGTTGTTTGTGACCTTTGTGAACTTCTGCATGACGGCGTGTGGTTTGCTTGTGACGCAGAAGAAATATGTTATGGACAAAACATTGCAGAATATTTTTTCCCATAGCACCTATTTGTTACTTTGTAGTATTTTCCATGCATTTTTGCAGGTCTTGGTGTAATATGTAGGCTCCTCAGTATATGACTGCTCTGACTCTTTGTAGGACTCATTGCATAAATAAAATTGTTTCTTTCTCAGCATTTTAATCTCTGTGTGAGAATTTGTCTTTAACCTAGTTCAGAAACTTAATGCTTGTAGTGAGAATTACACCTCTGAAGCATTTTATCTCACACTACTCCTCTACTCCTCTGTGGTTTGTATGTTTGGGTGTGTGTATATGTGTGTGTGTGTGTGTGTGTGTGTGTGTGTGTGTGTGTGTGAGAGAGAGAGAGAGAGAGAAGATGCCTATGTTTGTGTCCTTTCACTTGTATATCTGATTGCAAAATGTACATGCATGCAGAATAATCTTGATCGGCCCACTGATTAGAAGCTGATACTGCATCCACCTGCTTGCATCCACTGTCTGCAAGTTGCACTGTTCCCAAAATCATTCCATATAATCAGCATGCTTAAAACAATGTTGCATTTCCTATGCATTTGTGCATGAGTAATAACTAGTCAGATTAGGGTATTAGTGTTACTCCACATCTTATTTTTATATATATATATATATTGTAATGCAATTATGTTACATGCATCTTCCATTGAGGATTATATGCATATATGAGTATTTGTGCTGTGATACAAATAAGCCTATACTTAATTTATAGGCTTACTATAATCTATAAACAAAAATGACTGTCATGTGGAAGATAACGAGGAAAAGCTGACTAACGAGGGCAATGAATTTACACAGCCAGAACTGCAGACAGAGTGGGGATAAAACACAGTGGGTAAATACTGTGTTGAAAACTGACTGCTAAACTTAAATTAAAGCTTACTCAGCTATTAAAGCCAAGAGAGCACTGTAAGTTCGTTGCACTAATCCTGCATAGGTTGGCTACACCTAACCTATTTATAGGCTGGTTCCTTAAACGCTCACTGGTTAAATGAGCTGTGGAGGAGGAGTTGCGTTCAGTTGCCCAAGAAGAAACTTCCCTGTCACTGTACTGTTTGATAACAGCGCGGGTCACACCGGACAGAGAGCATCGTTCACACATCAAACCCAACAGAGTGAATAACATTTTTTTCCTCGTGGGATCTTCGACTTTTCAAGAACTTTGCGGAATACAGACTTTTAATTACGTGCGTAAAATGGAAAACTGGAAGATATGGATTTGCGCATTGTTGGAGAACTTGGAGAACGAGCCCAAGTGGAAGAGGTTACCATATCTGAACTGAGAGGAGGTTTGTTTAGCGCAAATCAGTGAAAGAAATGGCTGCAGGTATGAACAGCACAGAAATGAGCCAGTCTCGGCAGCCCACTATCCCCGTAATAATGTTTATTTTCGGGGTAGCCGGGAATGTCATTGCTATAGTTGTTCTCCGAATATCCCGAAAGGAGCAAAAGGAGACAACTTTTTACACGCTGGTGTGCGGGCTCGCAGTGACAGACCTCCTGGGCACGCTGCTGGCCAGTCCCGTCACCATCGCTACCTACATGAAGGGCTCTTGGCCGGGGGGCGAGCCGCTGTGCCAATACTCCGGATTCATCCTCCTCTTCTTCTTCTTGGTCCAGCTCAGCATTGTATTTGCCATGTCAATTGAAAGATACTTGGCCATAAACCATGCATATTTCTACAATCAGTACGTCAACCAAAGACTCGCAGCGCTGACTCTTTTGGTCATTTACATTTCCAACATTGTGTTTTGCGCGCTGCCCAGCATGGGGCTCGGACAGGTGACGCTTCAGTATCCGAAGACATGGTGTTTCATCGACTGGCAAAACAACGACACAAAAGTTGTGACGTTTAATTTGATGTATGCAGGTGTGAACGCAGTTATTGTGCTAGCTACAGTTATATGCAACGTGATGGTGTGTGGAGCTCTGATCCTGATGCACAAGCGCTTCATTCGCCGCACGTCTTTGGGCACAGACCAGAGGCGCATAGCAGACATCAGGCGCAGACGGAGTTTCGGGCGTTTGGCTGGAGCGGAGATCCAAATGGTCATCTTGCTTATCGCTACATCTGCTGTGGTTCTCATATGCTCCATACCTTTATTGGTGAGTATAGGCAACAGTAAACCCAAAAGTCAGTCCGGCGCCTTTTTTTCCTTGCATTGGATGTTGCGCAATACTCCGGTCACCTGCCTGTAAAAACTACTGTCAGAGTAGTTTGAAATGGCAATTAAGTTTTAAGAGTTTAATTTGAACCAATGAAAATGCAAAGTAGAATACAATATAATACAATACAATGGAACAGAAAATGTAAATGAAACCCTTAAAAAAAAAAAAAAAAAAAACAGGAACAGACATCGATTGTGCGCCCTGAAACCACATGCACTAAAATATGTTCCAGAATGTTGCACCAATATGGGACAAAGACTGGGAGGGATGTGTGACATCTGTGCGCGTGTAAATACATCCAGTATGAGACTTAAAAGTTCCTGTTTTAAATCTTTGTGGTGAGATGATATACTAAGCATGAACTGTCATTGAGGCACACCCCCACTGCTGCCTTCATAGTATGTCACCCTTTCAGCAAACAGCAAGATGAGCATGTAGAAAAGTTTTTACATAGGAAAAATAACACGTGGGACTTTGCATTGTAGAATTTGATTGCTGTCTAATTTCATATGCTATTTCCAAAAACATCTGAATACTTTGCGCTTTCGAGGTAGGCTCTCATTACCCCTTCAGTCTCTAGCCACTAGGACAAGTTCAGTGGCGACCAATGGAGAATGAAAAGGAGAAGTTCTTAGATCTGTGTAGCTAAAGTTAGTGAACCATAGACCTCACAACCATATTCCAGGAAAATATTTAACATCACCCACTGTAACCTCCCTGTCATCAGCCTTCTCATGACTGCAGATTAGTTACTCTGACTTTGTGAGAAGAGGACTAGTGATTAGACCCGAGGGAATCCCAACAGCCCAAGGCTCGCCTACGATGGATGCTTTATAGGAAACGGAATTGTTTTTATTGGCCTCTTGCCATTGCTTCTGTGCTGTCCTTGTGCAAAATTTACAGTGTGGCCAATTGTCTATTTAGATTTGACCACTCCATGCCAACCATGTTAAGAATGGGCAAAAATACTGATGTTTTAATTCAAATATAGTCTGTTTTGACTAGTTTTCACATTTGAAATGCTCAGGGCTTATTGATGTGAGAATCAATCAATTTATTAACCTTACCAGTCAATAAACTAATATATGATGAATAATCTAGTCTTTTTGTTTTCTCTCCTGTGGTTTCAGTTGAGGATTTTTGTGAACCAGCTGTACAGAAACCCAATAGATGATCCTAAACAGAGGAACCCAGACCTGCTGGCCATACGCATGGCCTCTGTTAACCCCATCTTGGACCCTTGGATCTACATCCTGCTCAGAAAGACTGTGGTCCTCAAGCTGATGGAGAAAATCAAGTGTCTGTTCTGCAAAATGGGTGGCCGGGGACAAGGAAGCAGAGGGCACTTCCGCTGTGCTGATAGCCACCTTTCCTCCTCCATCGTGTCCCGGGATTCCCCATCGCTGGTGTCACGTGAGCTGAGGGAAGTCGTGACAACTTCGCAGACCTTCTTGTACCCATCAGAGGGAAGTGATGGGAGGATGGGCTCACTGCCAGCAGCGGGACAGGGCAGCTCCAGTTCACCAGCTGTAGATGGACCTCTGTTACAGGACCCACAGAAGACAGGCCCTCAGAGGGAGCATTCACAGTCCATTTTAGAGCCTATGGCACCAGGCAGGCCATGTGGCAGGAATCAAGCTTCACCACTGAGAGGGCTTGCATTGGGTCCTAAGGACCAGACTCTGCATGTAACCTTCACAGATGAGACTTTGAACATACAAGAGAAATCAATATAGATGACAGACTGAAAGACTGTGAGAAATCACCTGAGAACAAGTGTGAACTTCCATACTGAACTCATTAGTGAAGCATTCATCGGTGTAATTGGACTGTCTCAGGACAAAAAATAGGGAATAATGAGAGTCTGCAAAAGCATGATGGCAGAAAAGGGTCCGAAGACTGAAGAATTCATCTTGTTTGTAGATATCTAATCTGTGTGCCATATTAGACTGCGGAAAAAAATAACATTCAGCAGATGTATTGCTGAGCTAAATATCCATTATCAATCTATTACTCCTCGTTCATAGCTTACTACAAAAAACACCATATCACTAAACACACCTCATTAGAATTATACTCAAATTTAAATGCTACATTTATTTGCAGTTATAACAACAAAAATATAGAGAACTTGACATTTTTAGAGGAGTTTTTTGTTGCACTTTTTGAATTGTAATCCCACTGCAAGGCCATATTGGTTTTGGAGCCTTTTGACTAGCCTGCACAATGACTGCAAAGAGTTGTTGTTAAAATGTGAACTGTCCCATAATGTTAATTTATTTTAAAAATATGAAAATATATTTTATTGTCTTCTCTGTGAGAAGGTCCAGATAGTTTCTGTCCATTTCAGACTGGTACAAGATGAATATGCTCACGTTTTTTTTTTTTTGGTACTTTTCAACATTTGCAGATAATTTGTAACAGCTCCATCAAACTGCCTGAGCTGTGACACCAAAGCTAGAACATCATCCCTTGCATTTAATAACAAAGGGCAGCTATACTGTGACTTGTAGAGATGTTTTCATGATTCAAACATTGATAATGTTAAGAAGCCTCAATAAGCAACATGTTTTTATAAATACAGGTTAATTAAAATTTAAAGGATCAATACACTTCATTTCATTTTACCTAATTTCATTTCCACTGCTTTTCATTTAATCGGATTTTATTGGAAGACTCAAGATGGAGGATTAAAATCCAAGATACTGTTTTAAAGTGAATCCTCTCTTGAAAACGATCCCTAAAATTTAAAATAAATAAAAATACATAAAATAAACTTAAAGGTATATTGAGGGTATATTTTGAATGTTTTTCTTGAAATGGCACCCATGGCTGAACCTCATGAAAATGCCACTGAACATATAAATATCAACGTTGTTCATATTTCTGTTTGAACAACCAATTTCAGTACAGCTGTTACCACTAAAATGTCCAGTGTTTTGTGAACAATCTGTGTTGTACCAAGATCATGAATGAATATTAAAATAAAGTGTTTAATTATTCACATGAAGCATGTCCTTCCCATTGAAACTGACCCAGTTCATCACCAGTTTTAGCATGTTAGTGAAGTGTGTAATGTAAACTTACCACAGTTTACCCTGAGAGGCAAAGCATTATGGCATAAACCTGTTTCATCCACTCTGCACCTTGATAACAACTCAGAAAACATTTCTCTTCATAATATCACTTAAATCTGTTTATATTTAGACGTAATATTCAGTTTAACATGAGTTGTAAGAATCTGTGCAATGCTATAAAAAGGAGGAGGGATGCATCAGTACCAGTGGACACTGGAACTGTGTCAGCAAAACCTGTTAATCCTGAACGAGGCCGTCCTGCGTGACCCTGAGCTGTAGATAGAATATTGATCAGCCATAGAACCGCTTTAATGTTGGAAATGAAAATCAATAGTGATTACTTTGAGCTGAATGGACAGAAGTCAAATAATCATCAGTCATAATTTTGTTGGAGAGTAACATACACAGAAGCGCTCTCATATTTTTGGAAAGATTTTCACGAAAACCAATAAGAAACAGGAAAATAACGAATAGAAGCAAAGGCATGAAGAAGCAATCGGGGGTCCAATGAATCTTGAACAATATCACAGAATTACATTAAATGGATTTATAATTCATAGTGTGGCATGCAGTTGTTGCAATTTCCTTGTAAAAACAGATAAAGTTGCTCAGATACCTGAAACAGATCCTTAAATAAAATCCAGGCATTTCTTAAACACATGCTCTACAATAACACACTTTGTTAAGCAATATTCTCTCAATGCCATTTTGCTGCTGAGAAAATACAGAACACTTTTGTCCTCCTCGTCTCCTTCACTGTAGCCCTGATGGCCAAAACACATTTCGAACTAAATGGCATGGCGCTGCTCATACAGGTCTACCAATTTCACTTGCAGCCCATTTCTTCATATTTAATGATTTCCAACGACTTCAACGTGCCTCAGGCTGAACAGTCTTTCGGGGGCAGAAAAAGTGAATGACAAAACAGTTGTGATATGATTTTAACAGAAGGGTAAAGAAAAAAAATGAACGTACAGGTCCTTCTCTTTCACCACCTTCTCAGCTAACAGCAGTATTACACAATATCTGATGGACTGCTTTAGAAATTTGAGCCCTTTCTACAAGGAGCCTGTGAAAACATTTGACTATTAGAAGATGCCATTCAAAAATCCAAGTTGCTGCCTTTCAGCACAGCCATTAAAGAGCATGGTGCTTGCAGTACAGGCAACCCAGAGCACAGATTATTGAAAAAAAAAATCCTCTTGTACTGCACCTTTCTTAGCTTCACAACCTTTAATAATACTAATAATTCAAACCTTTCAGTGATCTTCAAATCTAAGACATTGCTTCTGCAGTAAGCTGAATGGATTCTAACATTAGGGAGACGCCATTTCCATTTATCGCTTATAAAATCTTAATAAATATTCTAAATTCAAGAATAATCTGGTAGCTGAAATACATGAGCATTTTATGAGCTATCTAATGATATAGAACTGAAACACTCAGGTACAGTTGGCATTCATATCACCTGAACCTGTTATTAACAAACATTAATGTAGTGTCATGAAACTGTAATATGTACACTTGAGGCATCTTAACTCACCTGTGACACCAAACCTGCCCGGACGGCCTTTCCCAGGCTATTTACAAAGTGTCATATTTTAAGGTGTTCCCACTGAATATTAAGCCTTTCACTGGCAAGAGCTGGTTTCCCTGGAAATGCATCATCAGACAACATCTGGACTGAGTTGCTTTGGTCTCATGATCAAAGTGAACTTCTTATGCAGTGGAAATGTTTCCTCACTACGTCAGCAAACAGGACAAACCGTAGTTACACTGACCCAGTAACACAGGTTATCTCATCCAAAATCACAGGGCAGCAATTTACAGTAGCAAACGTCACTGCCTTACAACTGCCTTCGTTGTCAATCAGTGAATATGCTAGAACAATAAATATTATCCCTTAATTAATGAAAGCCTTAAGCCAATCAGATTCATGTATTGCTTCAGGTCAGTCTTTTTTTCACAGAGACTTCCATGACTCAACTCTCAATATTCTCCTGGGATTCAGCAGCTCCTCCTGTGAAATATTTCTCTGTGCTTGCTATTAACTATTTAAATGGAGATTTTCTAAACAGGTAAGACAGGTATTTGTTGTACAGTAGCACTTTGTTTATTATTGCACCATTACACGACTGAAAAGGTTTTACCTTTACTGGGTATAGCATTGTTGCAGTTTACTGAAGAACAAGGAGTTTTCCACAAGACTTTTCCCAGTCATCTGTTCCTCTGACAAAGACCTTCTGAAATCTGTGGCACCAGTACCATGTGTTTTTGATGACTGACATATTCCAAACAGATCAGGATCTCCACTTTGCCAGACAAATGAACTACTGTTATGTACTTACATGGCCTCTCAAGAGGCAAGACTATTCAAATGGCCAAATCCTGTCTTTTCAGCTCAGCGTACTTTCTTATTCAAACATTTGCATGTAAAACAGCGCTTCCTAATCCTAACTTTGACCTTAATTATAACCCTAACCTGGGAGGCAGCGCTGCTTTCCAGGCAACATTCGGAGCAAAAAGCACCTTTGCATGATCTTTAGCCTTAGTCACACTCCTGCTACCATTATCTTGAGACTTCCTGAAGCACTTTTATAGAAATTCAATTATTTCTATATTTATCCTGTTCTACAAAGCAGAACAGCACTGAATGCTTGATCAGAGAACCTGTGAAAAATGACTTAAATGTTCCTTTTCTTTAAAATCACCCGTTGTGTATACAGTAGTTGTTAGTTCTAATATTTGAATTTGTGCATTGTGCATTTTGTCTGCCTTTGGCCAACAGGAGTTAAGTGCCTTGATAAAGGGTAGCAGTCAACACAATCTGTTGCAGGAAAATGTTACCCATTCATCTTCTTTTCCTCATAAGTAGAGAGATTCTAAAAAGTGAATGCTACTCTAAATAATAGGCTACCACCCTCTGGTTTGATTATAATTTGTGTTTCTACATTTGGCCCAGTTGGACATTTGATTCTGACTGGCCGCAGGATAAATCTATTTTTTCCATTACTGTTTTGATTCATTGGCCTCCAAGTTTTGATAACTGCATTTGAGACAAAACTAGGTGTGTACTGCTTTACGAAAAAGAATACGTTTTCATGATGGCTTCCAAATAAACAATTTTTTTAAACGACGCTCACAAAAACAGCAGGTTGGGAGATAAAATCATTCAGCACTGACTTAAAGTCAATTCATCCCAGTTCAAAGTCCTCGTGCTTTGATGAACTGTTCCTTTGACGGAGAGGCCGTGTCCACCGATCCCTCCTCTTCTGTCTGTACATTTTCGACATTCCCCTCAGCATCGATGACGACAGCGGTCTTCTTCAGCTCCTCGTAGCGCGTCTGTCGCTCAGCCACGGCCACGCAGGCAGCCAGCACCTCATCGGACTCAAAATCATAGTCCTGCTCTAGCTCCGGGGCGCTGAGGAGCAGCTTCTGGGTCTCCTCCTCCTGCCGTCTCTTCTCCTGGGCTGCACACCGCTG
>OMKZ01021330.1:0-27743 GCA_900302535.1 Neoniphon sammara | reverse complement strand
CAGTTTTGCTTGAAATTTAAAAAAACAAAACAAAACAAACAAAAAAAAAAAAAAAAAAAAAAAAAAAAAAATCTGGTGTTCATTAAGTTTTCCCATCTTAAGACAAAAACATTTTTCTTAAGAAAAATGTCTGTCATGATTTATGAAAACAGAAGTGTGATCACAGATACTTTTCTTAGGCACAAATATTTTTCATTTGAGAAAAATGCCCAAAAAATCCAAAAATACATCATTTTAAAATACATTTTTTGGTGATTAATGTATATACATCAGAAACATATGTGAAAACAACTACCTTTATTTACAGATTCATTTAGATTCATGTGGACTCCACTGCATTTGTGCATTTTTGAGACTTCTCTGACGGCAAAAAGTTTCACATATGCATTCAGCCAATCAGAAGCATTTTAGGACAGTCTGTTTAAGTGGTAGACACCACACTCACCAGGTCCACCTCCCCCAGGTTTAGCTGGGTGCGGCCCAGGGTCTGCCAGCCCTCCCACCAGAGAGGGCGGAGCTTCACCGCCATCTCTGCTGCCTGCACAGCTGGAAACACCTCCTGAAGGATGGTCAACACCTGGAGGTCAGGCAGAGGCAAAGGGTTAAAGGCTCTGGGAGTCTGCGCCTGTGTCTGGATGAGTAATGTTGAGCATGGAATTACTTTCACATATCAAGCTAGTATATGCCAAATCAAATATCATTATATTAAATCTGTAAGAACACTGAAATGCAGCTTGTTGATTGGTCAGTCTTAAGAGTTAGGTAGAGCATCCTTTACTTGGAAGGCCTGGGATTAAACGCTTCCATGTGTCAGTTTCAGAAAATGATGGACAGCCTGTCTTTTACAAATAAAACCCTCTACAAACATTTCTACCTCTTGCACATAGAGTGTACTGTAAACCGTTTACACAAATCAAATCAAGATATTGGAAGATGGATCACTATAGGATAAGATGACACTTTATTGATTGCTCTTGGAGAAATTAGGTTGTTGCAACAGCAAGAGTAAGAAGGGGAAAGATAGGAAAAATGAACAGAAGAGAATGTAAGTGATGGACATGTTGTTCAAACGTGCATCATATTTATAGACTAGTGCTTTAAAATCTCTGCCCCAATGAATATATACCACTGAATGTGCATCATTTGTTCACAGTATCACTACATTAATAGTGCTATATGTGCTGTCTCATTCAGAGTGCAGGGAGAGTGCAGAGGCATACAGATAAGTGTCCATATTTAGTCCACAACCTAGAAATGCAGAGACAAGTCCAGGACAATTTGTATAGTCACTCCACTGCAGTGCAGTCTTCCTGCCTCAGGTTCTTCCTAGTTGGCTGAGACCAGGACTGTTTGGACACAAACTACTGTGTAGTCTGATGACTGCTGGCATAAAGAGCTCTGCGATGCACTTTGGGGGGGAGAGGGAGAGGCTGAAGATGCTCTGCAGCTGCATAATGGAGCTACTAAATGGAGTATGCATTAGGGCTGTGTATTGGCAAGAATCTGGTGATACTGTATCAGGGGTTAGGATTCAATATATTGCGATATACTGCGATACTACAAGCAAGGCGATATATTGCGATTTTATTTAAAGGTTCACATTCTGTTGTATTATATGTGTCAATTTTTAATCCCTCAAGTAGTTAATTGAAGAAAATGCATAGTCATGAACCACTGCCATGAATCTTTGATACAGAACAACAAAATATAATATCGTGATACTCAAGTGTACTGATATTTTCTTACACCCCTAGTATACATATTTGCCTACTGTGAGTCTTCTTTGATAGAGCAGCTCTTCACTGATCTCTGTTCCCTGGTGATGATGTGTGTGGAATGAACCTGTGACTTCACAGCATGTTCTGCTGTTGGTTTTAGAGCATTTACTGAATTAGCTATAGGAATTTGTTACTTCACATATCCTCCAGGCACATATACATTCTTCACTGAAGAGATCACAAAAAAGACAGCGAGGAGCAGTGCCTCAAGACTGATTAGTGTCTCACTTAAGACACTTCAACAAGACATGAACCTGGGATGCAAAAATGGCACTACTGTGCGATGCCATTAAATTCATGGGGCACAACACACCCAAAGCAGGCCCAGCATCCTAGTCGAAGCTTTATTATATCCTGGATACACAGGGACCTTAAGTGATATGCCACTAATGCGCCTATCTATCATTGCAAAACACATTGGCTTGAGAGCAGTAGAATTACTACCCATATCACAACAGAAACAGGTAAGAAATGTGATAAAATAGATGGAAATAGCCCAATTTCAGAGGCAAACACTCTGTAATACCTGAAAGTGAATTTTTGACCTTTCCTAGGGAAAATCTACAAAATGTTTAATGACCAAAAAGGTTCCCTATCACTGACATCAGTCAACTTGACATCATTCATACAGCCAGTAAGATGCGATGAGAGCTTTGCAAATTGAGCTAATTTCTTCCAGAGCAGACTGCAGTCTACAATGACTGACTGACAGGCGGACAGGGAACTGGATGCATCATGCACATGCTGATTGGGTTAAATAGGAAGAAAGTGATGAGAGGAAGAAAATGATCGCTGGAAGCTTAGATCAGCCATTTTCGTCATTTGGCTCAGTGATGGAAATTTGATAAGACCCATCCTCTTTCAGCCTAATGTATGTGAATAGCATCCACAAGTGACTGACAACAGTCTTTAATAGCTGAGATGACCTATTCATGTGTGATTAAACCCACTAGAGCATAATCTAATAGGTAGAAAGGAAATTTAGTTTTGCCTAGTTTACAAACTGGTAAGTCAGGTCTGTGTGTCTGTCATGCTTCAAACTCAGTCACGACATTTGGCAGCTGCAAAAAAAAACAACAAAAAAAAAAAACAACTGCAGCAATTTTAAGGAATGGCTGTATTCATTTTCCAGGCCTCATCCTGTCATGTCTTCCTTCTTAAATATCCTATATATCAGCCAGGAATTCCATTAACCAAGAGTTTTCATTGTTGACCAAATTTTAACAGCTTTGACAGATACTTCCAAATTTTCCAGTTTGCATGATATTGCTAGAAATGCATTAGCATGAATGGTCTTCAATGAAACAATGACTGCCCTGAAAACACTGAGACCACACCATTTGCATGCTGGTGTGCCGCCTGTGGTGGGCCAGTTAGACAGAAACTGCTATTAAATAATAAGAAAATAAGCCTTGCATGTTCAGTGGCAGTGTGCACTGGGATGCAAAGAGTGTACAAAGTCTACTGTAGTGTTTACCCTGGTTCATCAGGCAGGCACTGCATTAACTGACCAATGATATTATTTATTTATTTTTAAATAAATAAATGCAGTTTTAATTTAACCACAAGTTTCCGATGCAAGGGAAACAACTAGGGGTGTGACAATTCATTCATCCACTGTAAATTCTGCCAGTGCAACTGCACTTATCTTCTTAGAGAAATTAGGAGAATAAATTACTCTGACTTTTGCATTTATCAATAATAAATGCTTTAAACAGAATCATTCACCCTTCTTTAAAAAAAGGTCCGAATATTGTGTTGATCTAACAGAATACTGTGAATTGCAACTTTTTTTGTCAATAATGTTAATAATTATTTAACAAAAATTATTTACTTAACAATAATGTTAAATAAGGTTGAAGTAATTCTGTTGTCTGATGTTTTCCACATTTCAGAAGAAAAGAATATTGAATTATTGGTATTCTACTTGAAGGCTGCAGACCAATATTGCACTTGTAACTCAGTGTTCTTATTCTAATGTAGCCAACATATGCCAAAATCAGCTATTGAGATTCATGGATTTCAGTGGTACTGGTAACAACTACCAAAACTCTGGTATCCAGACAACCTGAGTTAACATGAAACAAAAATGACAGGCCAAAAATATCCTTTTTTTTTTGCCCTGACCTTTTTTTGCCCTGAGGACATATCTTAATTAATCTGGTGGAACCCCTGATGTCAGGAAAAGACCTTTCAGAAGTCAGTAGCTATAAAGAGAGATTTAATTTAGCAGATAGTGAATGAATGAAAGATAATGTGCTTCAGAATATTATCTAGCTGGCTCTAAATGTCCTCGGGCTCTTAAACTTTTCCTAGTTGCGTGGCATTATTCATGTTTTCAAAGATGTCTATCAGAAGAAATGGACTCTAACGTGGCCAGAGAGAGGAACACAAAGACAAAGAGGAAGTGAAAGGAACAGACTAAAAGAAAGAGACAGATAAAGTGAAAGGAGGCACCAAAAAATGCCCTGAGGCTCCTAACCTATTGGGAACATGCTGCACAGTTTCAGGAGTGTTATCACCACGCCGATAAGTCATATCTTCATAAAAGCATACCAATGTGTCAGCTGGATGAGGGCCGGGGTGGCCCTGATGGCTGACTCAAAATCACATGGACACACAAACACACACACACACACACACACACACACACATATACACACACACACACACACACACACACACAAGCAGCAGGGGTGGATAGAGGTACATAAAAACACAGACTGGCCAGAGTGCACACAGATATGAAAAAAAAAACCCCAAAAAATCTGGTGTTCATTAAGTTTTCCCATCTTAAGACAAGAATGTAATGTCTGTTCTTCACTTAATAGCTTCAGATAAGAGTTAATCACGAAATCTACAGCTGCAAACGCTCTCTCAAAGCAAGTTGCCACAAGCGACTGATCGATGTTGGCCACGCTTTCCAGGGAACATCTTGAATACACAAAACTCCTGACACACATCCCCGACCCTGACGTAAAACTTAACACCCAACTCTGAAGGAAGCTTTTGGACTGCATATGTACGCATTTTTGACACGTTGTACTATACCAGGAAAAAGGAGAAACAGAGACACCATGTTCCAGTCATGTGGTTAGAGGCGATTTTAACCAGATTATGACATGACTGGGAGCTAAAAAGAGGAGAAGAGGAGTAGTGGAGAGGATGAATAGCACTATATTGTAACTGCACAATATTGCTTTGTCATGTACCTGAGATTTCATCTCGTACAGTAGTGGGTTGTCTGGAGTCAGCTGAATGGCCTCGTCCCACTTCTTAATGGCCTCCCAATGCCTACAGAAAACACACACACACACACACACAAAAACACACACATTGAGATCCAGATGATAGATGTTTATATGAATTCCACCTGGTTTACCATTAAAAGTACAAATATGCTGGCATTATAAATAATAACTAAATTGATTGTTAATGCTGCCACTGAGTTCAAGCTTTATGTGGTACTAATTAACTGAGTATCACAATCATTTACAGCATTTGAAACCCTGTTGGCTGAAAAATCATCAAGACTGCTGCCCAATGCTAAACCACTGATCCCAACACTTCTACCACAAAGCCCAGCGCTTTGAAATTTTGTTGACAGTGCACAGATGGTACGAAGCATAACTAGTCTTACTGTTGCATGCCAACGCTGTGAAGTAACTCATAAAAGAGAAGCAAACCACGTAATCAAACATTCCTTGTCTCTTTGTTCCTGTCTTGAAATCAGTATGTGTTATGTAATGTAGGCTTAGATGTGCTCAGTGGATGTCATACAGCCTGAAATCAACAGGCTTTATCCACAGTCATTTGTATTGCTTGTTATAGAGGGGTCACTTCTGCCATAGGGAAGCTGCCCCTCATGCTTTTCCATTCTAATAATGTTCATACGGACAGCACAAATAGAAAATGTCGACTGAATCTGTCTGATTCACATTTCAGTTCATTTTTACAACATTTCATCCCACCTTCGTTCTTTGTTCTGATACAAGACAGTATAAGTCAAACTGACCAGTCTCTGCTCTGTTGGCCAATCATTCGTGAGAAAAAGGAGGACTGGCTCTCTGTCAGACTGGCTGGACAGAACCAGCCAGAGCTGCAGCACCGAGTCCTTCCGGCACAAGCAGGTCAACTTAGATGCAAACGCGGGTTGTGCAATCAAACACTTCCTCAAGAAGTCTGTCGTTCAGTATGTGTCTTGTCTGAGAGCTGCAGCGAGGCACTGAGGTTCACTGCTGGTTATCACTAAGTCAAGTACACTGAGAATTAAACAGGATTTATATATATATTTGGGCAGGAATCACATGAGTCACTGCAAATTCAGTTATATAAAGCAGGTGAACTAGCGAGGGCCACTGACCAGTTGTGCAAACGTTTCTTTTGTAGGGTCCATGATTCATTGTGTTCCTGCCCAGCAGGTATATTGTATTATTAAACAAGCTGCAGTGGCACAGCAATATGTTCTGGTTCACTAGAACATCAGCCTCCTCCTCAAGTCAATATTGACTTTAGACTCATTTCAACAAAATGATCTAAGAGGAAGAGTTTGGAAAGATTATCTGATGAATCCTGTGTTAGACCATCAATGTGTTGATCATGTCTGCATCCTAGGTTTATGGAGACGGATATCCTTAAGATTTACACAGCAATTACAGCTAGGGGATGAGATCATTACGCAATAACTCTATCACTGTTTAGCTGTAAAATTATGTTCCCGATAGAACTAGAACTAGGAGAAAGTTAAGGCAAACTGTACAGCGTTCTTTAACAACACTCAGAAAAGTGAGGAAATGGAACTGAGGTAATGTGGAAATCTGAGCAATAGATGTGGCGAAAGGCTCTGCAAAAGCATGTCAGGAAATTAAGCAATACATTGCCTGAGAACTATACATTTATACTGTCTGAAGAAAGAAAGAAAGAAAGAAAGAAAGAAAAAGAAAGAAAGAACAAAGTCTTAAAGTTCAAAGAATGGGCAAAAACAAAACAAAAAACAAATTAAGATTTGTGCAGCATGGTCTCGTGGTGTAAAGTCTCCAAACTGAGGCATGACTACTTGACACAGTGAAGTGTATAAAGACACAAAATACCAAACACAAGGTTAAGATGACAACACTATACCATAAAATAATAAATCTATCTAAGGACCATAAATCTATCAAAAGCCCAAACCACATGTAGATCTTTAGTACTGGATATTATTATTACTGAAAACTATGTGAACTCCAAAGGCTGATGTTAAATTTGAAATGAATTTGTTCAAGGCTCATTCAATGCTGAGCAACAAGTGGAGGACAAAAATATATTTGAGCTACCAACAAAAGTGCTAAATAAATAAAGTTTATTATCATTATTATTATTATTATTATTATTTGTAGATGGATGTGCAATTCATAAATCAAGCATTTATTTTTGTGGCTCAGGAAATTTTCTCCTCTCTATTTTGCATTGATACACTTCACAAAGAAAGTGTCACCCAGCCCATTCAAGCTCTGATGCCTCTTCTACAGTGATTGGAGGATCATTCATCCCAGTTATTATTTCTCTCTGCATGTCAGTGAGCGAAAGTTTCATAGTTTAAAAGGAAGAGGAAGAAAATACGCAGTTCTGGAGATTACGATGTCAGTGAAAGTGTTAAAGTGTAAGTGTAACACTGTGTAAAACTATTCTATTCAAGGCAGATAATCTCCAAACCAAGTGTTGACTGTACCTGGTGAGACCATGGATCTATGGAAAACAGCGCTCAAACATGAAACTGTGGCCCATAAATCTAAGAATTTCATATATAACATCCTATGACATTAGAACAGAAATGCAGAACATTCAAACGTTTCAGAAAATCCCCATCTACCATCCTTGTCCCGCCTATCCAAGCAATGTGACTCAGTTCACAAAACAGGTAGCGCAGGAGATCTTCAATTACATCAGGAGCATCTAAACCTTGGTAATGACAGACTGACATCAGAGGTCAATGTGGTTAGAGGAGAAAATGTCCTGGCCGGCATCCTTATCCAGACACCATCTGAAACCCCTGACCGGCCATTATGGACCAGCAAGACATCATTTCCGCTTCAGAATCCACTTTATCCCCACAAACACAATTACAGGCAGTTAGTGTGGGCAACAACATTACATCTACTGGACTACGCTTTTCACAAAGTGATTGTAATTTGGATAAAAAGGAGGCCTTTTTTTCATGTTCTATTTATAGAGAACAAAGTCATACCTGAATGATTTGTTTTGCCAACAAGATACGAGACTCAACAGGCTGTTGGATTTCTTTTTTTATACTCAAACGCAGTGGCATACTACTTCATTTTATTTTTATCATCATTCTGTCCATGAGGATATCATCCCATAGGCCCTAAAGAGGGCACTATATAAGCTAGACAGGATGAGATGTGTGGCTGTAGACAAATTCTCTTTAACATCTTCTGTATGATGAAAGACTTACAGCATATTGTAATTTTATTATGTTCTTGAATGTTTTCAAAATTTCTTTACTGAACACTGAATATTGACTACACTGAAGGTCAGCTCCTCTCAGGGTCACATAAGACAAATCTGATTTCATGCCAGTTAACTGATACACAGCACATCTACTCTTAACAGGAATAAAGACGTGATGTTTCAACCCCTTTAAAGGCAATACAGGATTCTAGCTTCAAAAAACTCACCCTGCAGTTTTATGCAATAGCAATACAGAACTCAAATAAATCAAATACAACATGGAAAAGTCAATCTCAATTGGCCTTCAGTTGTTAATGTCTTTAAAATATTAGATAATTTCTTGTTAAAAACCAATGCTTCTCTCCATAACCACGTCAGAGTCGTCTTGCAGACAGAACTGTGTATTCTGTGCAATGGCGCCCTCCTCTGGAGGATTTCTGATGGTATTTGTATGCCTGCTGATGGGCAAAGCTCCTTCACTCCAATCTGTGTGAAGTCTACCACATAATCACTTTTCAACATAAGTATGGGAATAAAATTGAGCTGGGAGGAGGAAGGAAATGGAGAAATGAGGACAACAGCACCTATCCTGAATGGGTACCTGGTTGACTTATATTTTCTCAGAAGATGAACAGCAGAGGCTTCGCTGTAGAACAGACCCATTCACTCCCTCTGGCAGTCAACTGAACAATACATCTGGGCAATAGGCAAAGGGAAAATTAAAGCCTTTCTGTGTGGTGCGGCAGTCCCCCAGAAGAACTGATTCAGCTTTCAGTATGTAGAAAAAATGTTCTCAATGGCACAGAGTAAAATAGGATTCAAGTTGTAATCCTGACTTATTTAAACCTGGTACTCTTTGTAACAGAAGGTTTGGGAATCATAGCCTGGGCATAGGAAAATGTGATTCAGTTTAGGAATTTTTTATCAAGGCAAGAGCTTAGACAATAGAAATGTGGTAAAATCAAATGTACACAAAAACTCTACCAAACACACCCTCATTACACAAAGAACCAATACTGCCATGAAGAATTACAACATACTTACAGGCATTTAAAGAAGAGGTGCCAAAACTGATTTCAAAGAGAAAGAAGAGAATCAAGTTTCTATGTCTGTATGTTATCTGTATGCTGTGAAATTTAGGATTACAAAACTATTACTGTCACCGACGTACAGCTTTGGAGTATATTGATATTACATTGATACTGTGACACCATATATTGTCTGAGATTTGGATATTGTTAAATTGTGATATGATAAAAGTCTTGTGGTTTCCTGGTTTTGAAAGCTGTATTACAGTAAAGGAAAGGTACTTTCTGAACTTATGAGACTGTTCCAGATGTTCTACTGTTTGCCTCTGCCAGCTTGGTCATCATATAATAGAGGATTATTTGGTCAAATATAGTGTGATAGTTGATTTTATCCACCCAGTCCTACACTGACATGCAGACTAAGCACAGAAAACACTTCACTTTAATGTCTCTCCTTACCTGCCTTGCTCAGCCAGCAGTGCACCCTCATCCGTCAGCCTCTTGCTCTTGGCTGAGCAGTCTTCCAACAGGACCTCCCGGCGCCGTTTGATTGCATGCAACCAGCCCACATCATCATTCTTACTTGCTTCATCATCATCTGCCTTGCCTGCCTCGGCCTCAAACTGCTGCACAATTGACTTTGAAACCTTCTCACCAACTTTCCTCTTCCAGCCGAATGAAGCCATGCTGTAAGGTACAGAAAAATCACTGATTGCATTAACAGGCATCCAAACTGAACTGCAGTCAGCTCCTGACAATCAGTGATGAGACGTTTTTATTGCGAGATATCAAAGAGGAAGAGCACAAAAAACTCCTGGCTTGGCATGCTATCCAAATGACTTTTATCCCGACACATTAAGTTACGCATTAGTCTAGACTACTAGCTTTACAGCAATTCAACTATTTATTTTAGTTCATGCAACTATGGCAAGTACACTAATTTAACCCCTTTCTGACTTATGATGGCTAAACTAAGCCTTTGCGCGCGCCTCTTGACACCTCAGCCAGAGTGGTAGCACACAACTGTACCTGATCATACTATTACTTCTTATGATAAAAATAAGAAAGCATGGAAAGAAACACGTCCAAGTTTAGATGTTACCAGCACCTCTCAATTATAAAAGCTTAGCATGCTAAACAACAACAAAAAACAACATGCTATCCGACGCCACGTTATCAGTTTGTAGTCAGTTTGTTGTCACTAGCCTTGTACCACGTTATATTTTGATTATAGCTGCTTCATATGCGTACCCCTGGTAAGTGGGTTGCACCAAACAACATGACAACAAGTGTATCGCCTTGCTCACTACTAGTTAGCTTACTTGCGATGCTAGCATTAGCTTTTGCGTGAGCTTCTTCTGTTGCACGAACTGCGTATAACAATAATGCAGATACTTTTAATGACAATTAAAATGTGTTAGTTTAAGCCAACAAAACATGTTTACAGGTATACGCACAGAAATCTGCAACTATCCGTGTTGCAGCAGCAAACGGAAGCCACTCTCCATTTGGTGACCTTTCTGACCCGGAAGTTATGCCAATGTTGACAACTTCGGAGAAATTTTAAGTATGAGTTGATCAAACAAACCAAGTTGTGATCAGATATCAATCGTATAATACGATTAATAAAAAATATATACTACAGTGAAAAACGACAAAACAATCATTATGAACAAAACCAGAGAGAAACTTTCAGTGGGATGCACAGCAGGAAACGTATCACACGAAGTGCTCTAAAATAGTTTTACAAGATGACATAAAAATACAGGTGTAATGCAATCTTAAATGCAACTGAGTTATCAAGTGGTATCGAAGAAAGCAGTTCCTTTGTTTATTTTTTTTGTCCAGAGGTTTCCATTATACCAAATGAAACACTCAATCGCTGCATTATTTCTGGCCCTATTGAAATGACATGATACCTAGCCCCTGTAGTGGAACTACTGTAGTTTTAAGACCCTTAGTGAAAATGGCCGTTTTAATTTATAGTTTTATCATTTTAAAATGATGAAATATACCTTTCAACTTAGAAAAAACAAAAATAAGATCAGACAGATCTTATTAAAGTTCAATTTAGCAACTTTTTATGCCTAGACGCGCGCGCACGCACGCACAGATAGATAGATGCCATCTCTGCATCTCTGGTCCACATTTTTTTAAGTCCACTAGATGACGACACTGAGTCGACTTACCTGTTTTACCAGCTCCTTCCAGTTACTGTATTAAGTACTAGTTTATTTTCTGTCTGAATTTTTTTTTTTATTAACAGAACTGTTTCTGTTATTTCTAGGCTATCCCACTACCGTTGTCTGATAGGAAAACAGTTTTCCAATAGTGACCGACATTCTAAATACACTGGTGTCACTAAATAACAGTCTACTTTGTCTCATGGCACAATCAGAATAACCAATTATTGAGTAACTGGTGGATGGTTAAGAAACCTGATTTAATAAGCCTACATAACATTTCCATCTATGTATCCATTTATTGTTACAAATCGCAACCTGTAATGAAACAATGAGAATATCTTGGGCATAGAGGTGTGTGCAATTTAGCTGTTTATTAGGCAGTTGTGTATACAAATGATTTCAACACTGTCCATTGAGATTTACATTGGTCATTCTGGTAGGGTCCCTTTACACACTGAACAAAAATATAACATTTCTTTGAAGCAGTTCAGACAGATACAATTACATAATTTTCCTGCAACAAGCCCATTTTTTGGACTTCCCATTCATAACACAAGTTGTCCATAAAGTCATGGTCTCACACATACATGTTCCCCACAAAACCTATGATTTCACCATGAAAAAAAAAAAATCATAACTTGCATCTGCCCTTGGAAGCTAAAAATTTTTAGTCCTACAAATATTTTAAAGACCACAGCATATTTTTTTTAACCATGATCACTAGAATATCATAAACTACATCTTAAAACTGAGACATAGCAGTCAAATATCAAGATTTCAGTCCAAACCTGTCCCCGACACACGAGGACAGCAAAAGAAACAGTCATGGTCAGAATTATTGTCAGTCTTTACAACTGCTGCTGGGGATTCATTATTTCTGTGAAAAATGAGAATTTTGATCTTCACGGTGTCAAAAAATACCCAATTTACGTCTATACTTATAATGGAAATCTAAACCTTTGCCAGCTCTGACACCTCTTAATTATTGTAAAACTTTAATTCTGTAAATGTTCAGTGTCTAGTAACACTGTGAGAATTTCATACAAACAGATTTTTAAAGTCTTGAGTTAAACCTTAAATACTCAGGACCCACAATACATCCTAGTGCAACAGTGTTTGAGGATAAAACATCTAAGGATTAAGTTCTCCTACTACTGAGAGTGGCCTGCTGATATCTCCATGGATATTCAATGCTTCAATTTTTCTGCATTGTTGACACTCAAAATAATATTTTTTTTTCTCTTAATTCAATACAACCGTGAATTATTAAAGTTGCAAGTCGTGCCAATAATCCTGACCATGATTGTATTTAACTTTTACTGATATAAAAACTGATTAACAGTACTGATAATGATAAGGCAGCCAAATGACAGACACTACTTAAGACTTCAAAAAGACTCTAGATGTGGAGTGGACATGTCATATGATTAAAAGACATATCTAACACTTCTTTTAAGGATTTTTTTTGGGTTTAGACAAATATGTAAACCTTTCTCCAAAATCACTCCACAGAGGAATGTATGGGCCATTAAAAAATAAATGTAGCATGTCTTAACAATGACATTATTTTGGATGTATTCATCTGCCAATACATTTTGTCCATGCACTGCATGTAGTTGCTACTAATAATTTTTTAACTGAGCCCTGAGCTCTATATATTTATTACGGATTGGCATTTACAAACTGAATGTAGGCAAAAAGGCATGTTGCTGGGTAATGATGCTCTAATCCTTACCATTAATTTGAAAACCAAGAAAAAAGAGAACACTATAACAAAAAATAATCGCCTTGTCATTTCAATATGAGACACTGAAAATGATATATCTAAATTCTGACTGTCATGGCAAATTCCTCTTGCTTAAGTGGTGAAAAGTAGGCTAAGTTCAGCTGAAAAGAAAATCAAGTGTATCAGAATACCTGTGATTGAAGGAAAACAAAATGATAATGATTTGAAAACCAGTTTGTTTTTTTTTAAAAAAAGAATATCATCCAGCAATAGATCTCAATGCAAGAAAAAAAAAGTGAATTCCATTTCTGATATAACCTACACTCCCTCACTTAAAGCACTGATAAATATATTCAATTCTTCATATATAAAAATGTAGGGGACAGATATATTCAAACAAATCTTTACAACACGGACAAAACCATGAAAATTTAGTCTTTGAAAATTCAATTAAATTCACAAAAAAGAAAACCAAACATATTTCCTATGAAGCACTCTTTTTGTCCCTGACACGAGAGAGAAATACAGGGGTCGTTGCATTTCTTCATAGTCCAATGAGCATGATTGGCATGACAACCCTCGTTATAGCCAGTGCAGATCCCCAAGACATCTGCACCGCTTCTCTGATCTCCATTGAGAGAAAAACAGAGCAGCAGGAAATAAAAGAAAACTGTGCAAAAGTGCTTCCTGCATCTTTTACCTTCGCCACCTCAGTATCATTAACCTCACCTTGTGGCTTCCCTCTCTGCAGGCAAAACTTGCTTTTTGTTCTCTGTACTTACAAGCAGTGCTCACTGGCTACAGTACAGAAAATTCAGTGTCATCACTCAGGACTTGTATATGTATAGGTGGGATGTGGTCATTTGCTAATAATTGATCAGGAAAATGTAAAACCATCTCTTAAATGTTATTCTGTCGTAACTATCAAGTAGCTTGTCATTCATCTTTCCCTATAACCCCTAGCATCCCCTGCCAGCTTGATATACAACCCATCAGTTTAGGGGATACCAACCTGCATCAGTGCCATGGAACAATCAGTTCATCCTCGGTGGGGATGAATTGAGCCATGAATCAGTTGCATGCTTATTGCTATAAAGACACTCGTAGAGGAAAAAAAGGCTTGCGATTGTTTTTGCGAGCTATCGTGCAAGTAGTTTGATAAGATTTGCGCACATCTCAAAGAACTCTATGGTGTGGCTTCCCGGTCGGGGGTAAGCTGCGTTGTCCCCTCCTCCCGTCGAGTCGACGGACGAGGTCAGCGACGATGCTAAAGAGCCTTCTGCGGCCTTGGTGGGGTGCACAGGGGTGGAGACGGCCGGGGCGTCCCCTTTTCCCTCTCCTCCATCTACATCATTCTTTATGGTTGTGCGGTAATTCCCCACTGACCCAGAGCGGTGAGGGGTAGCAGTCCCAGATTTAGTTTCCAACATGTCATCTGGAAAAAAAAAATACATAAAGAAACATGTTTCTTACACAGGCCAAAACAAACAGTCAGTGACAAGAAAAGTTCCATTTCATTTATGATCAAAGACCATATTTGCTCAGTCATATATTTATTTTAATAATAATGAACAGTTCACTCGGACGGCCCTAACAACCGTGGATAAACTGGGAGCGCTCAACTTTAAAGTCATCTGAAGTTAAAATTTATTCTTACACCCTGTACATTCTCACTGTGAAGTTAATGACCCATTTTATCTCCTATCTTCTTTGAAATGCCGGCAGACAGCCACAAAAACGTGTGCAAAAGCTCAGGGCCTCAACGCTGAGTCAATCATTTATTCCACGCTGAAACAGCTCTGTTGGAGAGAATCCAAGTAAATACCACTGCGATACAGCGGGGTGAATTCAGGGCTGGCCAGAATATCCTAGAGTCTGGTAATGTTAATGGGTGACAAACTTTACACCAACACTGTGTGTGGTATGTGACCAAATATTGACCTTGTGTGGGGTTTTTTTATGGCCTTTGTGCTCAGCTGAGTTATCTGGGGTGGGAGAAAGCTACAACTTTACAGTCACTTTCAAAATGTAGCATCAGCAATTAAACAACAATAAAATACACAATAACTAACAGTCTACATTTACTGTTAGGCTGTGATTCAGACTTTACTGACCCAATTCACAAGAATGAATCTATCTATGTGTAATTTCAGCCTGACCTCTACTGTTCAACCATGTTACAACAAGTGAAGAGAGACCCATGACTCAGCTCTTCCTCATGCACAAGCACAGGCTACAAACCCCTGCTCCAACCTTCATCTCCATCCCAGCAAGCAAGCTCAAGCAAATTCTAATACAACGGGCTGCAGATAAACAACACAAGCAGCGCTGTAAACAAGTTAACAGTGGCATGTGCTAAGATAAGCAATGTAAGCTACTATGGTTTTTAGTGAAGTAGCAATAAGTTAGCTACTCATGTAGCATATAATCACACAGGTAGCGAGTTAAGAGACATAAATGCTGAGCAGTTTCATGCGTATTTTTGCTTATCCACACAATAACATCACTTATAAAACATGACTCAAGATGCTGTATGTTTTTTAATTTCCACTCTTCAATTTGGCATACAGATTACCCACAAAAAAGCATTTATTTTGATAGATTTTCTATTTTTATACCAGATATTCTTGCAATTCCGTCTGTCCTCTTTCACTAAAATGCACCAACCACATATTTACAAGACACTTATTACTGCTACATGTTAACTTTAGCTGAAAGACTAACTAGTCAAAACACAATACTCAACAAAAGGTAAAGGACCCAGATATGCTAATGCTAGCCAGTCCCCAAGCTAATAAATCGGCCTCACAGTTGGATGAGGACTGTAAGTACAAGCCAATTATTTTGTTGGGTTGGACATGTTGACCCGAGGATATCCTGAAAGTAGTTGAAGGGACTTAAAACAACAACAGCAACACAGACTCAGCCTCACCCTGAGTGTCAGCAGCACCTGCTCATACTCAGGCAACTAGTCATATTACGTTTTGGGAAACCAGAAACATTACACATTGAATCTTTAAGTTACTCAGAGAAGATCAGAGATGTGCAGTGAAAATTATAGGTGTTCAGAACTTGTACTTCACTTGGTGTTAGTTAACTGGGTTAGCTATTGTTTGTCACACGGTGCCATCAAAACAATGTCTTGGGCATCGACAGCCAAATTCACGTTAATCATTCAGGGGTGAGACACTTCATTTCCTCCATACCTTTGCACTAAGTGTAATATGTCACCAGAGCACTTGATTATGTTCTTTTCCTCTTTCATGTCTGTTCTAAGGAGAGAGATCAGCACCAGCAGAGATTGCATTTGAAATGGATAAATTAGAATTTCCCATTTTAAGCTCGCTTGAATTAAAAAATTAAACAAATAAAATCACTAAAAACACCAAATAAATGAGCTCAAATTTGTAAGGCCCTTTTGACTACAATTTCAAATTCAGATTTCTTCACATATACTCCTTAACGAGGCTTGATAGTTGGGCAGGGTGGCTGCCATTAAAAAATTGAAGACCACTGCAATACAGCAAAAAGCCAGTTTTACAGAACTGCCCGATACTGTTTTCTCACTACTGGTGTGTATGTCTCAACTGAAAAAAAATCATCACTGTAAGGTTTCTGAATATGTACTAGGAAATGGAAATAACACAAAATTGAGCATAGTTTAAACTTACCATCTATGCTACGAAAGTCAAGGAGGTAGGTTCTGCTGTCCACCTGGTACAGCTGAAGACTCATCTTGGTTTGCATCCCAGTGATTGGGTTCTTCCTCCGCACACGCAAATAGTATGGGTTCACAACCTGGAAGAGTTATACAGGGTGAGGAAACATAGACTGTATACTACCACTGGCCCTCATTCATCCAGCTATTGTACGATCAAATGTGATCTTCAAGCAGGCGTTCCCTCATTTCACCTCAGATCTGTGATCAATCTATATGTGCTTAGAAAAGTGCTGGTATTAATGGCTGGTACAGCCTTTTTGTTGCAGATCTGTCTATGGCATGTCTAGGGCAAGAAATGGGCTTCTTTGTGGAAGAAGTATTTATGTATTTTTCTATTTGAAAAATGTTGTTGACAGAATATGCATTTGGTTGTGTTATGTAGAATATGCAAACTTTGCTGTGCCAACCCGTAGAGGCCAGGAGTCAAATGAGCATGATTATGGGTGTCATATGAAAATGATGCACTGATTGCCCAAGTTAAGTTTCTCAATCTGTGGCTATGGCTGATCAATCTGTTATGCATTTTACACTCATTCTGGTGGCCTGAGAAAGTTTCAGGACAGACTTGTCACATGTTTAAGGATAATTTCCACAGTTGTTTGTGTGCTTTTCCACAATAGCTTGATGAGTGAGGGCCATTGCATATATCAAGATAAAATGTCTACAGATTCAAGCCTTGAAAAAACAGTTAAGTGTTTAAAAGAATTATCAGAGTGTGATAAAAGAACAAACTTATCAACAATCTGACAAGCAAAAGAAAAAAAGTCATGTGATCAGCTAGAAGAACTTTAATGTTTTTGAGCAGGAGTTTAACTCACAAGGATGACTTAGCACAGTGGGTTTTTGTTCTGCACAGTTTGGACATTTACCATGGTTCACTACTGTGTATCCCAAGGCACAAAAATATAAATAGCTGCTTCATATCAGAGCCAGAGCAAAAACAGGAAATTCATTTCCCCTGGAAACGGCCTTTCATTTTCCCACAGGATAATTAAAATATGTGAGTCAAGTGGTATATTCTCACTATCTCTAAGTTTTTAATCAAAAAAATAAATCAAGACAGGTTGGAAAGGCAACATTCCTTTCTAGGTCAAGTAGAACTATACCTGCAAGAAAAAGGAAGGCAATGTTTTTCAGTTAACGTTTAGAGAGAAAATGCTGCATAATCTTCAACAACTGCTTTGTTTAATCCAAGTTCATCCTCTAGTTTTCAGTTACTTACTGGACTTACTACTCAGACAGTTACTGGTCCTTTGTGTTTAAATGTACTAGACGGGTGTTACTGTAAGCCATCTTGGGAAGGCTACAAAGCAAGGAAACCCCAATTAATTTTTAACTATCTGAACCTCTGCCTCCATCTTCATAGCCCTTCAACAACATCAGAAGAAATTCGGGTTATCTGGGTTTTCTCCCTTATGCCCCACTCATCAACTTACCTTCCACTCATAATCCAGCTGTTTCATGGCACGGCACACCTCTGACATGATATCATTGGGTCTACTCTGACTGCGGATACCCAGGTGCCACTTGGCCCTCCTCACACCCTGGTGCTTGGACTTCTGGGGGTTCAGTTCGTCCAGTGTGTGGCGAGGCCGGGGAGGGGTCTCTGCCAACAGGAAGGGCACCCGCTCAGGGTGGGGCTTGAGAATGCCAGCCACCGTGGCTCCAGAGGTGGTCAGGTGCTGGTCATCTAGGAAGGAGTCAGGGGGGCTGGAGGCCAGGTAGAAATCCTTGGCCTCGCTCATGATGCGGCGGTTGTCGATGATGAGATGGTAGGCCACGGCTAGTGGGTCCTGATGGTTGCGACTGTACAGGCAGGCCAGGACTTCCTCCTCAGTGCACTCAAACTTCTCACACACCTCCTTCAGGGCCTCATCATCAATCATGTTGTTGCTGTAGGATGGGTCCTCAGGGAACAGGTACTTGGGTAGGTCCTCTTTGAACCATTCGTCCTCTCTGTGGAAAAAAAATGCTATTAATATAAACACAAAACCACACAACATGAGTGCAACAGTTTAAATAGGACTATAGTTTGACATCTACAGAAGAAAATCATGCATTGTATAATCTAGACAAAAATGGCTGTGGCAATGTTTTTGACTTGGGGTTTGATCTCCTCAAGCTCACCGGATCTCTTTGATGGTGGCTCTTTTCATGGGGTCCACCTGCAGCATGTGTTTAAGGAGGCTTATTACAGAAGGGTTCAGATACTGCGGTGTGAAAAAGATCCCATCGCAGATCTTCTTAAAGAGCGTTGGCACATGGTCGTCGTCAAAGGGAAGCGTCCCACACAACAAGGCATACAGAATCACACCGCTGCTCCATATATCCACCTCTGGTCCAGCATATAACCTGGATGTTCATGGGGCACAGAAAATATCCCATTAAATCAATGTTATGCTTGGTTTAGTTTCTTACACAATTCCTTCGTTTGTGTCATGAGAGTAGGATGCTTAAATGTGCAGTTCCTAAAGCAAAGCAAAAGCAAAAATAAAACAAACAAAAAACGTTACCTTCCTGAGATGACCTCAGGAGCAGCATAGTTTGGAGAACCACAGCTTGTTCGCAGGAACTCTCCATCGGACATCATGTTTGATAAACCTGCACAACATTTTATAGTGTTATGTCATGTTGCAGACACATAAGCTATGTGTATTTCAAACAACTTAAACTATAATGTACTAATACTACACAGGCCAAGAGCTCAAAAGTCCATTTTAAATCTGATACAGGATGTACTTGCATTAATGCACGCGTCATTTTAATAGAAGGGCCCAAACTGAACATCTGTCACATCAAATATATCCACTACCCTTGACAAAATCTCACGGGTTAGAATATCATGTATGAAAGTGGGTCTATCCTTCATTTGGCTGCAATAAGATCTGGAGGAAGTCACTAATGCCTGACCACTCTACCGACTCTGATTTTAACATTTATTTTGAAGGTGATGAGTCATATGACTGCATATTACATTTTTTTTTATCTCTGCCAATATATTAAGTTATACTTATGTATCTGCTGTGAGAACTGTGCCACACTAATTGTTCTCAGACTCCATTAAATCTAGAAATCTGTCTTTTACCATACATTTCTATAATGTCACTCGTTAAGACTTCCTAAGTGCAATATATGGCTGTCACAGAAAGAAGAGGTAGTGTGAGGGTTTGGGGCTAAGAGGGTGACCTACCAAAGTCTGCAATCTTTGCATTCATCTGGGCATCAAGCAAGACGTTCTCTGGCTTGAGGTCTCGGTGGACCACCATGTGTCTGTGGCAGTAGTCTACTGCTGAAATAATCTGCTGGAACAGCCGGCGACTCTCTTTCTCATCCAACTGTCAAAGTAGAGACGGTCCATTAGGTGTGATCTTCTCTGTGACTCAGTCAGCACATCAGAGCTGACTAAACAGCGCTTGATAACATTTAAAAGCTGTACTGGTTTTACACCATCACAACTGTTAAAGGATGATCTGCATCATAAGCACCAGCAAAATTGACATTATGCACTTCTGTGTTCAAGAGGCCTGAATACTTAGTATGACAAAAACAGTGGAACAAAAGTAGGACATTATTACAATAAGGCATATAAGACATCATTCATGGCAAAGCATCATACTGTACTACCTTTCCATTTTTGCAGATGTAGTCAAAGAGCTCTCCTCCAGAAACATACTCCATCACCATGAAGATATCTGTAGGGGTGCTGATAACCTGATACCTGTGGAAATAACAACCACAAGGTGTGAGTCATATAACTCATTGATCATCAGATGAAATTACACTCTTCAAATACAGAGGCTTACAACTCATGACTTGAATTAAAGTGATCAATGGTGTGATGTATGTGATTTAATTTTCCTGTATTGCATGTGTAACAACCCAGTATTACAGAAACACCACAAGTGGCAAGATGGCAGGTTGTGTAAGCACATTTCCCAACCTCCTACTTACAATGTCCAGCAAAGGCATTTCAGATGTGCACTACACTACTTAGAACAGTCCAGTATTTAAACATCTAAACTGCCAGATCAGCAATTTAGACTGATTCTTAGTTTACAAGTTACACTGTGCACTGAAATCACCAACTAATATGCTTAACTGCAAAGGAAAATCTATAATGTACTTTAGAGCATGTCAGTGCAACCATAAATCAAGTGCCAGAACAAACATAAACAGAACGAGATTTTTTCATCACTGTGTCAGACACTTGCTGCCTGATGTATCACATACAGTCTTAATATTTGGGCAGGCCACCCAAGCAAAGTTTTGTTTAGGACTCACTTCCAGACACTGATGAAGGCCACAGAGCCGAAAACATTTTGTGTTACCAAAATGTAGAAAATAGAAGAGTAGAAGAGTAATATAAGAATAAGGCTTGCTGGGTGTGACTCTTCTTTGGTTTAGAAATTTGATGAATTAGAGCATAACACATCAAGAAGGTGAAGCACAGTGGAAACCTGATGCAAGCACTCATTTCCAGTGCCACAATACATGAAGTCAGTGATTCTGGCTAACAGTATAATGTTCTTCAAGAATCAAGATGTTAGACTGCCAAGCACCAAAAACATGCTAATGAACTACAATAGCTACAGTTTATTGCACCTATGACACAGCACATCTGTGCCAGCATAAACCGAATGGAAAGACAGCTGTAGCCTTGATAATTAGCTTAGCTTAGCCATTAGCTCATGAACACACCAAACACACACAGCTGTCAAAGTTAACAGATAAGCAGTAGGAAACACTGCTGCCTGTGCTCCCCCTTTACATCTGTATTCCTGACTATGTTCATCCAGCCTTATCATCCATCTTAAACCAGCCCGCTCACTGCACCACCAACTGCTCACTACAATAATGTCTGAACCTTGAATGGCTTAAAATTGCTTGTTCAACTGTTCAAACCTGCATCAGCAACCAAAAAATTTTGACTATGCAAAAACATCTGTAACTTCCAAATTCTTCAACCACATTTAACACACTATCCATACTTTTGGCCGAGTGGTGCCTTTTGTCTACAGTCAGAACCACAGGCTACGCTCTGTTTTTGGCAGCCACCATAATGGGCTGGCATAAGCTGTGATCATGAATCTTGAAGTCCGCCAGTAAACTTGCAGTGGATGTGGTTACAATTCATGCCACCCACCCTGTAAACTATACCCTGACTTTTTAGTCTCACAGCCTGGTCTCAGTTACTACTTTGGAAGGCTACCTTTGGAAGGCTATATTTGCATTTATTGCAATAACAAGTATTTTAAGTGTTCACGGCATAGCGGAGTGGTAAATCTATGGTTAAAACACAGTTTGACCATAAATGGAGTTAGTTGGTCTGCTCACAGGTTCAGATTTTAGTTCTCCATTTTCTAGCTTTTGGCAAGACTTGTTCATTCATATTTATTTTAAAAAATGTCTTACAAGGCTTTTTTAACCTGGCTTCTCTGGCAACAGGATATTCTGTCTTAAACCTTGTCGTTAATAGACCACCAGTGTGCCAAAGTCCATATTCCAAAGATGAAAAACTCTCCTAGCCTTTGGTTCATTTTCACTGCTCATCCACATATTTTTTCACATGCCATCAACGTGTTTCAAAACCTTTTTCATTTTGTTTGCCAGGAAACAGTCTATTTGGAGGATGATGTTGGCTCCACTGCTGCCCTATCAGCAGCAACAACTACTGGAGAAAGATCACTCACAAATATAATCTCAGAAACACATATACAGTATACACTACATAGAGACACCACCAGGGATAATGTTAACGTGCAATCAATATATTTTTCCAAAGTGTATTTACAGTACATGCTCCCAAAGTTAATATCCAACATTCAAAGCTTTACTGAGTTTACAGCTGGGACAAATTATATATTGAGATTATATCCCCACCACAAGAAATGGTTGCTGGTGCCCCCAGTTTCCCTATTAGTCAACATCTATCTATCAGTCAGTGAGTAGCATCAGCAGAAAACTCACTTTTTTCCTTACAAGATTTCCAAGAGGCAGCAACACTGATTTTCTTTCACCTCTTTTGCACTGGTTAGAAGGATTTTAAGCACGGTACATGGACAACTTTCCTGTCCACTCTAAACTCTTCCAATACATCATTTATAAATAATAAATAGGCCCCACCTGCTGCACAAATTTATAAAGAGCAAGTTTTACAGCAAAGGATTTCTCTGCTTTGGAGAACGGATTTGACCGACATCAGACTCTAGGCTAAAGAAGACACAGAGACTCTGAACTAAGTTTCTGTGTCTTCTATAAATCTTCTGCTTTTCTTGTCCGCCCCTTAACATGCAGACAAAAGTCAGTCAACTCCATTAGCCTGGGGTAAGCATATGAATTTGCAGTGGCTTCTCTGGGCAGTAACCAAACTTAGAGGGGCCCTCAAAGGGGTCGGGCCAAGTTTACTTCAGCAGGAGTGACTCCAGGGATTTCGTAAGTGGATCTGAGATGTTTGTTTTTCCTAATTCCTATGATTGTCACCATCGTATGATGCTATCACGGTTTTCAAGGTGTAGTCAATTCTGTGTTTGAGACCAGTTTGAATGTCCAAAAAAATGTCTCTCAATTTGTTAAGCTTTGGGTAAGCTGTTGTTTTTAACTGTATTTCATGCTCTCATACATCCATTTTCTTGCCGCTTCTGGCCAACAAGGCAGAGCAGCCCAGGCACTCTTTTCCCACACAAACTTCCTCCAGCTCTCCCTGGCTGATACTTCCAGGCCAGCTAAGAGGTGTAATATAAACCTTCCTGTATGACCTGAGGTCTGCCTGATGTCTCAACACAGTCACTCACACACAATATGACTCCTGAGGGTAGCTGGGCATTTTTACCAGTAACCCAAAGCACATCAGGTGACAAATCACAATGTGGCAGCTCAGTGAGGCCAGCTAGACACCCTGCAGAGAAGCCTTGTTTCAGTCATTTATATCTACAAAGCCTCTTTTAACTGTTGTACAATACAATTTAAGCATTCCCTGGACCAACTATCCCAAACTGCATAATTATTTATTTGACAAATCGACTGTTATTTAACCACAGTTTCGTTAGCAATAACAAATTTATGTCTATACGAATCTGTTGAGGAAACATGAAATAAAAACACCATCATCGTATTCCTGTCACTATCCTTTCCTCTTCATCTAGTTGACCAAATTTGGCAGCATACCGTGAAATATACAAAATGTATGAAAATCCTTAGCATACTAGGCTAACACTATCTCAACCACTATCAAGAATGGGAACATAAGTATCACTACTCATGATTCTTCACAAAATTCAAGTTCATGGAGCAAAGATAACACTTTAATTCTACTTGCCACTTACAAAAAAATCTATGTTTAAAGGCACAAAACATAAGCAGCATCTATTACTGCTTACAGGTCATGTATTTATCAGGTGCTTGACAGGAGCTCCTTTGTAAAGCCTCGGTTCTGTGTTTGTGTTCATTTGTGCGTGACGCTTTCAGTGCTCTCCTTTCATAAGCAAACTACAGTATTAAGCTCATACACCAGCAGTGCAGCACAAGTCACAGGCACAGACAGAGTCCTCACTACGTTCTCTGGACTTCCACATCCCAGGAAACAGCTCTTTTCAAACTACAGTGGCCTAGTCAGTGCATGAATGAAATTTTACTGAGCGACTCCCACTTGTAACAACAGTGTGCTACCACAGCATTTTGGTTATCAGGTGGAGTTTAAGTCAACATATTTTTTACTCACTACAATCATGTATTCACTACACCTGCAAAGAGCGAGCTGCTTGCTCTAGCTTCAGGGCAGACATGCTGAAATGACGTAGTGGGTGGTGAGGCTGCCCTATTTAATGTTTTCTTTAGTAATATGGTTTCATATTAGAATGTTTTGTTTTGAAACTACATTTTTAAGTAAAGTGTCATGGGTGATCATGGGAGGAAAAAACAAATACACCAGTCAATAACAAAAAACAGTGTATAAAGGTCACTGGGAGAGCTTTGCTGATTTTTGTCCTAGTTGGATCAAACTCTGTTCACTTGCCACATTGGCTGTTGACCAGTGTTGAGGGTAAGACGTTACAAATTAATGCATAACTGTGATCACATTATTTTCTTCTTGTGACAGAGCAAATGTGGCATTACTGGTCCAGTTTTAGTAGTAACACTGAGGTTTCTGGTCTAACAGATAAGTTGTTATTGTCGATATATTCCTTAGCCTTTTTCACCTCTTTACTGGTGTAATATCTATCCAAGGATGCTCCTCATATTACCCAGCTTTCAACTTGTGTCAGAAAAATCAGAATTAAGAGTATAATCCACATAAACATGTGAACAAAGTGATAAATACAACTGTGAAAATTTGGATAACCTTTAAAGAAAAAAAAACTTTAGAGAAAGCTTTTATGTCTGTGAGTATGTAGACTCCTTGGGCTCAGGGCTACTATATTTACTGGCCCAACAAACATTGGCAAGCTTAGGAGAATTAGTAGGTCAAATAATTATTTACTTTTGCATAAAGCAATGAGTAACTTATTACTGTTTTCCAGTAATGACCCCAACGAATTTTCCCACATGACAAGTGAGTACACACACACATATACAGTATATACATCTATATATCTACATCCACACACACGTATAATGCCCAGGTAGGTAATTATCACCATCTGCAGGCCAGTACAGTTACCACCACAAGTTCAAACACCTGAGACTTTAAAGTGTTTCCCAAATACAGACTATGGGTATTAATTTTAATCAGCCTCTTAATGCTGTGCCTAATTTGCACACCATGTCATATCTGTCATTGGCGTTGCACAGACCAGTACACAGTAACACTGCACTCAATGCAACAGAGCCTCCAGCTGTGAAAATGAAAGTGAAACTAATTCTACAACTGGCTTCAAACTTATGTGTTATTACCTTTTGACACTGTTTAGTCAAACGTGTAAAACTGCTCAACACACAGCCAGGCAGTTAACATGTTGGAAACATCACACATACCACTTGACCACTATGGACGAGTAATTATTTTTATTTACTAGACCCCACAACCATTGCCATGCAAAGTTAAAACTGGCCAGGTAACATGTTTGTTTCACCGAAATACACAAAGGAGCATATTTGGTGAAATACACAAAGGAGCATATTTGGTAGGGACAATTTTCTCCTGCTGTACTGCAGTCACACCAAACTACAACCGCAAACCTGAGGCGTTTATGTTGAGCCAAGAGTTTTGTGAGCTATATCATGAATATTGATACTGGATGTAAGAGGGGCTCCCGTAGCAGGGCATGCAGAAAGAACTAAATTTATGGGCATGGTGCTAAATCAGTAAGGCACTTGTGTAACTCACCTTGAAAGGTGAACAGGGGGCATAAACAAAAACGAACAAAAAGGCAGAAAGAGCAAAGGACCGAGGGGGAAAGGAGACTGGGTCAGGCAGATATTGTCCTAGATGGATGTACTCTAAAACACACCATTAAAACCTTGAAATAGCTCAGTGGGTGGCACTAATGTGGCAGCAGGGGGATTATGGAGAAGCGAGCAGGGTGTAATCTAGGACTTACAGTTTAATTATGTGAGGGTGCCTAAAAAGCTTGAGGTTCTGGATCTCCCTGCGGATCTTTCCTACCACATCCAAACTGCGGATCTTCTGCCTGTTCAAGATCTTCACTGCCACTTGATGTTTGGTCAGTTCATGCTGGCCCACTGCAAGGAAGAGAGAGAAGAAGAGCACATGAGAACTAGCAATTAGAGCACAAACATTACAATGAAAAACATGGGAAGAAAGATTGAAGTTGAAAGAGTATCACCAAAAATAAAGAACAATGCAAAAATAGTCACTGTCAGGTGAAATCCTCAGATTTCCAAAATGTCAACTTTTCAGAGACTAATAAAAGCATGGGTTTTGTCTCGAGTAGAATACATTTAACTTCATCGAGTGACTTCTGAAAGTGTTTAATAAGCCCAAGTGGTCAGAGAATTTTCTCAGTCCACAGATGTGATCCTTCGGTTAAAGTGAAAACATCACAAATACAAGGTTTTCACACACAGCAGCAACATGCAACAGGGTTAAAGTGTGCAAGTACAGTCTTTGTTAAATATTATATTGGTAACATAAAATTTAGTGAGAGACAGCAACATTACATCTGGGTGGTGGAGGAACAGCAAGTTTGCATGAGGGAACTGGTAAAGAGTTGCTAATTCTTTAACAGCTGTGTTGGTAATTAAGCATTAACCAAATCCACACTAATCAAGACTACAATGAATCACTCAGTTAAACTATGATGTAGTGTGGCCCAACCATTTAAAAAAAAAGTAAAATCTGTGGAGGGGTGACTCACTGGTTATTCACTGATTACAATGCAGCTAGTGGTCATTCTATTTCTCTTTAAAAGTGAGTGTCTGTTTCACTTCATTCAGATATGTTTGGTCCTTGTCATGTGTTGCCAATGCAATGGAAAACCTGCTCTCAAATGAGCTGTAGCTTTAAAAGCTTTCAAATTATTGTGTAACTGACCCTCGTTACTGTAGTAATTGTATGCATAGATACATTTGTGGTCAGGAAGGCCCTGTTTACACAGTATGAAACTACACACTAGTTAGAGACCAATGCATCTATACACAGGCACATAGTAGTAGTACACTGGCACACTGGTCATACCGCATTCTGGACCATTCACACTGAGCCATGCGTCAGTCAGGTTAGACCAACTCACTCCCAGATTCAGACACTGAATCTGAACACACACACACACACACACACACACACACACACACAATTTGGGGCCCCTCACTCACAGCTTTCAAACTCAGGCTGTTTGTTTCTTTCTATAAAAGTGGTCTAATTCCTGTGTTTATTCATATATACAATAAAAATGGAAG
>OMKZ01021329.1:17399-29629 GCA_900302535.1 Neoniphon sammara | reverse complement strand
CTACCGCTTTATCACCTTTCTGCTCTGCCCCACTGCCCTGAGGTTAGCAACACACGGCCGTTAGTAGAGGTACACAAATAAAAAAATGCAGTGTAAACACGCACAAAACAACCAGCTCATGCAGATTAATAAGCACTTCACCCTCATTATTCCTACATACTGCGTCTGCACTCATTAAAGATGTGAAATCCAAACCACACACTTGAAAACACGCTGATGCACACTCTGTGGTTGAATATTTATCAACCATCCATCGAGGGTTCACTGTGGTCCTGGAGGATGCAATTTCATAATGAAGTTTCATGGTTCTCTGAATGCATAATGGTTT
This sequence comes from Neoniphon sammara, assembly GCA_900302535.1. Lineage (NCBI taxonomy): Eukaryota > Metazoa > Chordata > Actinopteri > Holocentriformes > Holocentridae > Neoniphon > Neoniphon sammara. The sequence continues at coordinate 29,301 of OMKZ01021329.1, read as the reverse complement.
AGAATGCTCAAATTTTAGTTTTTAGTCTCCAGGACCAAGGCTGACTCTCCATGGGTTACCGGAGGTCTGAAAGGCCAAACTCAGGGCCTCTCACTCACCACGCTAACAATCACTTGACAAGCTCACTCGCTCTCCTCAGTAATATCAGGATTTTCCTCATTTTCAGTCTTACATTTCCCATTGGGATGGCGGTGGATAGAGAAAGGGTGGGGGGAAGGGATGATATTCACAGGCTTAGATATGTGAAATTAACTGAATCCACAGTAATTAATTTCATCACACTGACACAAAATAACCAAGATGCACTGAAATACATATAGCTGCATTGTAAATAATTTAGTGGTTCTACCACTTAATGTGCCACTGTTATGTGTCACAATTAAATCACCAAACACACATGACAGTGTGGCATGCATGGCAGTTGACAATGAGCTGATATTTTCAGAGAAATCAAATGAAGCACACACTTATTAGTAAGATAATCCTATTGCAAGTGTAAAATCAGGTGTTCCAAGCTAAGATGCTGCTCCCTCCCCATCCTCTCACCCTCTGTATTTTCTCTTTTGCTTTTCCCTGATTGTCATATGCATCATCCTGCAGGTTCCCCTCCTCTCTCTTTCTCTCTCTCTGTCCTGTCCTGTCTTGTCCTGTTTTGTTCAGTGGACCATGGGAAGGCGACTCATCTCCACTGAGCTGGTATCCCTGCCCTCTCTGTGCTCCCTGTCAATGCTGTGGATGGAGCCTACGTTGGCCCTAAGCTTGGTCAGCACTTGTACCTGCATGCTGGAGACCGGGGCCGGGCTGGAGGGCAGGGTGGCTGTGGCCAGCTTTGTCAGTAGTGGGTTGGGGGGGTTGCAGCTGGTGGGGTGAGTGCTTTTCCAGTAGGCCTCCAGGTAATCAGCCATATGCTCACATGCATCCTCCAGCTGGTTCTCATCTAGGATGATGTCAAACATCTCCTGGGGAAGGGAGGGGTGCACAGAGAGTTAAAGAAAAAGGAGAGGAGGAGTGAGGGGGAAAGAAAACAAAACAGTGCTGTTACAGTTCCTATAGACCAAATGCATGGACAATGTTTCATAGCTCCAGACTTGTGATAATATAGCTCAAATTCTGCTGAAAAGCAATGTTAGAAAAGAAGGAATGACTGACTCTAGGACTGTTTTGTTCTTACAAACAACTTTGCGAGCTGAACTACGTCTCAGACCTATGAAAATATCAAAACTATGTTAAAAACAACCGACTGAATTAACCACTTCATAGCATTGTGCAGTAATTCTGAAAACATATTCCCAGAAAAGTTGCCTTTAAAATAATAAATCCCCAAAGATATACACTGCTATCTGAATCAAATTAAGCCTGTATTTTCACAAGCCTGGGGTGCTTGCTTCATATTCTAAAATAATAACTAAGCAGATTACAGGAGAACAGAAATAGAACTGGCAGGAATTATAACGCTTTCAAAAATCTGACTTCAGATATGCATAAAAAGTAAAGCCCACAGCCACACTAGAGTATCTCTGCCATAGTTCACCTAAAACCTGAGGTTGTTTTAAGGCTGGATCCAAGTTAGCAGCGATCTGTGCCCGCTGTGGATACTCACAGGAGGGCACTGAGCCAGCTTGTCAGCTGCCACCATCTGGACGTTGAGATGCTTGGCCTGAGACTTTCCTCTGGACTTGATGAGCCTCTGCAGCACCTGAGGGCACATGAGGACAAAAGGCAAAAAGGTCAGGGCGGCTGTGTGTTTGTTCCACAAAACACAAACTTTGACAAAATCAAATTAAGGCGTCGTGTTTACTGTCATGGATTATCTAGCTGGGGTCATTTTCATGTGTGTGGGAGCCGTTTTTCATACTGTACCAAAATGAATGGTAGAGCATGGCTTCCTCTGAAGGTAAGAAAGCAAATCCCTGATATTTCCAACTCTGCTGACGAACCAGGAATAGGGCAAACTAGTTCAACTTAACACTTAAAAAACACTTATAAACAGTGGTATTATCCTTTAAGGTTGGCTGCACAGGAGATGGCAGCAGGGTGAAAGTGAGAAGAAGTGTGCTAAAAGATTGTTTATTCCATCCCACTCTGAGTGTGATTCACGCTGATGGCACTTTGATTTAAAGGTTGTATCTCATGTCTCCCCGGCTGTTCTTCTTCTTCTTCTTTTTTTTCATTTTCTATGTTCCACAAACGCCTGCCTTTTTATTGATCACTGAATCATGAGCCTTATTTACACATGGCTGAAGGTCAGAGCGATGAATCAGTCCCCTCACACACAACACACTCCCTTTCGGATGAAAAGTCAAATCTGACATCCTGTATTTAAAACCAGAGCCGGAGAGCAGCTCAGTTACAGGGAAACAATACGAGCAGTGACAAGACACGTCCCTACACCGTGACTCCCAATGCATCAGGGACATTCATGAGCCAGTGGAGTTGACTGCTACATCTATAGGAGGAGAGGGAACATTTAACTTGACGTACTTTCATTTTTCATTCTGTCATCGCTCTCTGTCATAGAATATCTACTCATTTCTTTCTCCAGCTTGAATTTTACATTGTCTAGCTTAATTGCTGGATCAAATATGTTCATTTTACAAAAGACAGCATATGGTATTTTCCCTCTAGTATTTACCTTGGGAGAGGTGATCTTGACGTAGACAATAATGGGGGCCAGGGAAGTCTTTCCCAGCTGGGACGGGTGGTTGATGGTGTCGGCGTCCAGCACCACCAGCTGTAACGTCCGCGCCAGTTCGAAGATTCGCTCAATCTCACTCTGGACTTCAGCTGTACGGAGAGGAGAGTTTGGGGGGTTAGTGCTTCCATCACAGATGTTACTTTTTAGGACGGTATGGCTGCATGATGCCAAAATATGAAGGCAGCAAGTGTGAGAGAAATGGTTTTAACTATGAGCTTTCACTCAAGTGAAAAAGCTGATTCATTTTCACAGACCTCTGTCATACAACATACAAGTTATCCCCATAGTCTCATATTCTTATCATTCATATCATGTTAAAATCTTGTTTTGTGAAGTGAAAAAAATCTGCCAGTGGGATGAGATAATCCCACTTGTTCCCAGTGCAAATCAACTTGCAGAGTTTTCTTGAATCAAGCATCATTTTCTTAATTGGTGGGCTGATCAGTTTTATTCTGCCTTGTTTCAGCATATTTATACTTGGTCTCAGAAAAATTCCTGAAACAACAAGTGGGATCATCTCATCCCACTGACAGATTTCTTCACTTGTTTTAAGAAAAACAAGATTTTAATACTGAATATGCCAGTAAATGACAAATGACGGGGATCTTTTGCAGTGCAGGACATCATTCTTAATTTGTAACTTTGCATGACAGCATGGATTTTCATTTCTTACTGTCAACCAACTACATTGTGTGACTGTGCGATACCCTCAAATACACCCACCTCTGGTTGTTTCCTTCTGGAATCTGGAGTCCGTAAGCCAGATGTAATTTTAATAATTGGAGTGAATTGCATAATTGATTCGAAGCTTGATTTCCTACTTCTTTATAAAAGAGACTTACTATTCAAAAGACATTATGGCTTGGGGGACATGGCTTAGAGAGTAATAGCTCTGAGAGGAAGCCATGCTGTATTACCTCAAACAAACAGAAACTGTTACATCACATAAACCCAGCCCCAACTGATAATGATTGGACTGCAAAACAACAACAGCAACAAATCCAAAGATCACAGTATCACAGAGGGGCGAAGTTCCCCATCTCAGAAAAGCATCGCCATCTTTCATGAAGGCTGGCACTAAACAGAAATGTCACAAGTAAAGTGGCAATGTGACAACACTGCAAAAAAAGACAAACAAACAAACAAAAAAAAAAACGTCCTTCCAAACAAGTCATTTAGTCAAGTATTGAGTCTTAAAAGCTTGTTTCGCTTCTAAAATCAGCCAGTGGGGTGAGATAATTGCACTTGTATCCAATGCAATGTCACTTCTGATTTAAAAACATCTTCAAGAGAGCTGATTTGCATTGAAAACAAGTGAAGTTAATCTCAACCCTCTGGCAGATATTTTCACTTAAGAAAAATAAGATTTTGATGCTCATTTGTAGACTAAACGAACTGTGAAGATGGGAGTTTTTTTTCCAGTGTATGTTGGTGAAATGACTAAATAGATACTAAGTGGGACTAGCTTAGGAAAAAAAAAGCCTTGGGTAAAACGTGAAGTGAAAACTTTTGCTCCAAACGTGTCTCAGTCCTAATGTATCATTAAAGAAGACAGCAGGGATGGTGGAGCAGCTGCCTCAGAGCTCCGTCTGAGTTCAGGGTTTATTCTGGGATAGCAGCCCACCCTTGAAAAAGACTGAGGTCAAATCATCAGGTATGGTGTAGTGGCTCTGTGTAATCATAAAAAATTGAACTAGAATACACTTTTTGCTTCAAGCATATGCTTTTTCTGGGTCCTCATGGATTTATTCTGGGACTTCTTATTTTGAGAGCCATGCTGTGGCCGCAGCCCAGTGTGCTGTCTGCTGCATGTGGTGATGCAGACCAAAGATTAGCCTTGTCACCTCCGTTGGACTCGAGGCTGTGAGGCCATCACTCAGGAATCTGTTTTCGTTGTAATCACAGCTAAACCCCAATCAAGCCCAGTTAAATCAGACGGGTTCTTGAACTCGTTATCGGGCATACTTCGATATTTGCTATCTTTCATTCCAAACAGAAGAGCCCGGCCAAGGCCATTCCAAGCTTTCGAGAGTATCATAATAACCATTGTGAAGAGTTTTCTTTAATCGTTTCCTTCCTTTTCGCATAAGTTGGTCTCCTTGAAAACATTATGCAGCAAAACACCAGATGTTTCCAGGCAGGCAGGGAGTCATTTCTACAACAACTTACCCAAGTTGGAGCGTGTGTTGGAGCGCTCTATGATGGCGTGCTTACTGGGATTGTTCAGGACTGAGCGTTTGGCAAGAGAGATGTCCGCCGTGACACGAGTGATTGATATTCTGACAAGGAAGAAAGGGAAGTGGTTACCCAGAGAACATGGAATGGATCTCATATAGAATACATAATGTTTTTCAGCCGTATATAAACTCAGCTCAGGCCAATACGTCTCAAACAATTACAGTTTCGAAAAAGAGAAAAAAAGCTGCAAAAAATTTGACAGTCTCTATCAAAGGCAAACGAGGACGAGCGGGGCTGGAGAGTCAGAACTGACAGAATATAGGATGGGAGAGGTGTGGATTTGTTAAATCATATTAGCAGATGTGATACAAGCGGATCAAAAGGGAATTAACAGAATTTGCTGCAGCTGCTGATGGTCTGAGTGGATCGTGGTGTTGTGTAACTTTATGGCCTCTGCTCTGGATGGGTGGATGGGAGAGCGCCCAACCAGGGGACTTAACATTGAGTAAGGAGAATCCCGCGCTGCTCTAGGGCCCACTATGGCCTATTAAGGACATGGAGAGGGCCTATTTAAAGCAGCAGCACACATCTCCAGGCCAAACAAACTTGTTACACACTCCCTGGGCGAACCTCGGGGGAGAGATAAATACCAGCCTATAGGACTCAGAGACAGAGGAAGAATGAGGGAAAGGAGAGAGAGAGGGGATTAAAATGTCACAGTGAACTTACCTTCCCTCGAATCTGTGTTTCAAAAAGTCAAATAGTGCTTTTTGCATCATGTCTGTCACCTGTGAACGAATACAGCATTTCAGCATTTAGAGAAATCTCATGCATGCGTGTATGGATGGAAAAACACAAAATTATGCAACTTTTGATTCTTTATACGCCCTTTTATATCCATTGAACCTTTTGTATTGTTTAATACTTGCTCTTTGTTTAATACTACTGGATATCCCATCGTATCCCTTAAGATATGAGCTCTTCTTATTGTTCTTTTCAATTTCTCTTTTGTAAAGTGTGCTGGGACTTGCAACAATACACTTTAAACAAAACAAAACTTGAACACAGAAGAATAGAAAGATATCTCCCTGTGAAATTTAGAAATTCCCGGCCTTCTATTTTTCTGTAACGCCTGAACATTTCCCAAATGAAGGACAAGAACAGAGACGCCGCTGTTTATCAGCTGCCCAGGAGATGTCAAAGTTTTGACGGCGGTGTTTACCTCGTAGCCCTTCAGTGACGGTCCAACCAGAACCACAGGCCGCATGGAAGGCACAACATCGTACGGAGGAATGTGTTCCGTCTTAAGAGAGCAGAAGAAGAGGGAAAACAGTTGCACACTTTTATGGAGATAAAGTAAACACTCCACCATCACAAATCACTTCAGGGGTTGGAACAACAACGCACTAGACAATTTAACAGCACTGGAACGTTGTGAACCATGAAATGAGATGTCTCAGCTGGCCCAGCAAAACACGAGCGAGCTTTCTCTGATACAGAACAGATTTGTCGGTTTTATTTCCCAAACATTAACATCCTCGTGTCGCCGAAATTCTTATTGTCAGTACGCGGCAATAAACCACGATATTCCGTGACAGCGCTGGGCCGAGCGCTGAGATAAATTTTCTCATCTCATGATTCTGACGTAATCAGGTCAAAAGGGAGTATTGTCACAGGAAGAGAGGTTAGTGAGACAGAAAGAATGCCAGAGAAGATCTACAGGAGCTACACCCGAGTCACTTGGGAGGAGAGGAAACAGGCAGAGACACTCTTTTACTACTGTTGGGACAAAGTGGGCATTCAGTTTGTGACAGCCTTGGTTTCACTTCAAATCCAGTGAGTATTACTGGCAGGATGATTGAAATGCTTTGTTACATTCCCAAAAATACTTAAAACATTTAAAAAATAATGTTGCAAGATTAGGGATGCGCTGGTTGCATCTTTTTGAGCCAATTTCAATCAACAATTTTTAAAAGCCTGACTTGACAAAACCAATTTCAAAACCATTTATTTGTTCAGCATAATTCATATGCTTTAATATATATATATTTTTTTACTTTTAAACTTTATTTTATTACAATTAGAGGTCTCTGTGCATAATAAAGATTTGCCTGACCTAGTACTTTCACATTAAAATTAAAGATCTTACTTTTAAACATAAAACAAGCGCAGACTCTTTAAAAATAACTGTCTGCATTAAAAATATCTGACAGCCCTCAGCAATAAATTTAATGGAGATTAAATGAACCGGGCTATATATTTCATACTTTAAGCAACTTTTACAAAACTAACATGCAATATAAAAATCTTGTTTTGCTCTAAAGTTTATAGTCTGACCACACCACCACCAAAAAACATCTTTTCACATCACATCAACTGAAAGTTTCTCTTTTTTTTTTGCTTTTTTTCTGTTTTGGACATTATAATGGGCTTCCTTGAAAAAATGAAGTTAAAAATGCTAATAATGATAATAATGATAATTTTTTGTGCATGCAATCAGCTGGACACTGAGAACTTTAATTTTTGCAAAACACAGCTGGTTCCAATCGCTGTCAGATCAATTTGTGCTTACCTATGAAATACTGACAGCAACAATGGTTCATCAAAATGTTAATACATCAAATTAGTAATTAATTGACCACTGTTCCTCTAGTTGTATGTGCAAGTGCAAGACATACAATATATTTTCATTTCTGATGCAGCTAACCTGTATCTTTTCTTTTCTTTTTTTTTGATGAAGCTGATACCCTACTGGTAGCTTTGTTGTAGCAAGTCACATATTTAGTTTGAATATAAGACATTTTCTGTATAATTGTGGGGGGAAAAAATCTCTTCGATGTTGTTTTCTTTTGTTCGCTCTTTGTACGCTCTCTCAGGAAGTACATTTCTCTCTGTCTGACAGTGAGGCAGCGAACCTGACGCCGCTGTGTGTGTCCCAGGCGTCTGACAGAGCAGTAAGTTTGAAGGATGTGTGGATATGCCAACACACTGGAGGAAAATGAAAGCACCCTCTCTCTCTCTAAAGCAACAACAGTGCATGATCTAAGCTCTTGGAGACAGCAATGAGAGAGGAGAGGAGACAGCTGGGAGAGGAGGGAGGGTTGAGGGCGACTTATACCTCCTCTCGCTACTTAAAAGGACTGTTAATTACTGTATTTAATATAATATTTTCTTACTGTCAGTTTTCTTTACACTTCACCTTGTTTGTCCTTCTGTTTTAAGCTGCTCTCTGTATCGTGGGAGTCTGTGTCCTCTATTTGTTCAGCGAGTTTTTCTGCGGACTTCATGTCGCCGTCTCCTCCTCTCTACTTCTATACACTTTTCTATCTTTCTGACTGTCTTTCATGTTTCTTAAACTGGCAACATCTGCTGCCGTCACTGGACTCCCCTTGGGACGTGGTGTTACATCAGAGCAAGGGAACTGGTGAAAATGCACGCCACTGCTGACTAACATGAGAGTATTACTGGACAATGTGGTTCTGCTGAAATGCTTCTCTTAATTAACCTAAGTTCAGCCTTGTGTTACATGGTTTAAATCAATACAGCCATGGGAAATGCTCCTTACTGCTTGGTGTTACTGTCAGATAATCAAATTACATAGACTGCAAGTGGCTAAGTTGTGCAACGTCAAATTACTTATTAAAACTTCAAAAGCACAAAAATAAACAACAGCGCATAATGAGAACAGGTGAACATAGATTGGCTACATCTATACACATGCAGATTAAGCAGCACATTTCAGGCAGTGTTGCTTAATTTGCATATTTATAGATACAGCCAATCTATGTTCACCTGCACTGCTTTGGATCCTTTACAGTAATAAGTGGTTTGATGTTGCACAAATTAGGTGCTTCCAATCTCTGCATTTGGATTTTAATTTGTGCCGCTTTGGAAGCCCTTTTCTTCTCACTGTTGCTGCCAGATAAAAACATGAATGGAGAGACCATTCTTAAGCTTAATACATAAAAATCAAAGTGTTATGCATCAAATTACTGGAGGTCTTCCAAGATTATGACGATGATAATTTGTCTCTGTTACATAGCAACAACCATAACAGACGCTCCAGTAAAAGCCAATCTATCTTATTAAAAAGCTGCACACACTGATGTCCCACTAAATCTGGATCTCCACTACAAACACACAACACAAAAATCAACACACAGGAGCAGTGAGTGAGAGGGGATTGTCAGTAAGGAGGAGAGCCTCTGCAGGAAGAGGAACCACAGAGATACTGTACAGCCCAGACCATCTAGGTCACCCACAGGCCCTGCTGTGTTGGTGCACACCGCACCAAAACTTACCGATTTTTGCTTCTGCTTAGCTAGGGTGAGACGGAAGAGGAGAGAGAGAGAGGTTAAGAACAGGCATGCATGCTAATGGCTGGGTGCACGCCATGGGACGAGGACAGTGGCACATGTAGACAAACAGGATGGGCGCTGAGTGAGGCTGAGCAGCCAGAGGCGTTTTGTAAGAGCCGTGCGGACGGACAGAGAAGAAGAGAGGGGAGGGGGGTAGAACAGAGCCCCACTTTACCTTCTTAAAGAAGGGCATTCGTTTCTCTTTTGCTAGGGGTGACATGACAGTGTTTGGACTGGCTTTAGGGGAGCGCAGGTTGACTGGAAGCTCATTGTCCTCGGGGTCTAAGCCTGTGGCGTCTATGTCAATTGCTACGCACACAGACAGACAAGACCACCATCATATAGAGGTGAACATAGGAGGTTACAGGTAACGGGGTACATTTTGACAATACATCGACAAGAGCACAGGACTGATACAGAATGTAGGTTACTACAGAGAAACAATACAAAACAACATATAAAAGCACAGTAATGGCATTTAAAATATAAAGCTGATATCAATAAATGTCAACTTAGCTACTGCTAGATCAGCAAGATATGAAAAGTTAAATTAACAACTCTTACCTTTATATTCCACTATTAATTTTACTAGCAGCTCAAATTGAATGTGGTTCAAAGTTGGTTTAAAGTTTAAATAATCATTTAAGTATAGAATTGGAGTTGGAAAATATAATCAAGTACTCACCAGAGGAAGGAGGGGTAGATTTCCGTGAGTTAGGAACCACTTCACCTAAACTCGAGGACGAGTTTGCTCCTGATTTACTGAACAAAAGAGAGAGAGAGAGTGTTTGTCATAAAGTAGGATCACAGCACTTGAGAATCTTAAAAGGTCTTAGTTAATTTTAGATGACCTCATGGCCAAAATAGGACACTGCCTTGTGGACAAGGCTCGTACCTGGAGTGGAACTTGCCCTGTTTGGCTCGGTGCTCCTGGAGGATTCGAGTGTTCTCGATCTTCACAGGACTGGGGATGAAACCGATTTCACAGCCTTCTTTCACCAGGCGCCCTATCCACCAGTCGTTGTTGAATTTCTACACAGGGAAAAAAAAATCATAGAGAGCATATGTCACCTTCCGCATTCTCCTCTTCCTAATTGTCATTATCACCAACATATCGATCAGCATCACCATCTTAAACGTCATCTGACACTGGAGTGACAGACTCCTCACCTCTTTGACATGGAGGAAGTCTTTAGCCTCAAAGGAGATGGCCATGCCTGGCACGGGGACGTCATCATCATGACTGGCGCTGTAGTTGACATTTGTGCGAACAGCAAACGCAACTGGTTTAGTCTGCCAGGAGGACAAAGATGAAAATATCAGATTATACAAAAGACAGAAACAGCTGTTAAACAGGCACTGTATCATAATTGCAAAAAATCCAGAGCCACAACCACAGAACTGTGATGCCGATAAGAGTAGAGGCCTGCTCCTAAAATTTTAATTTGTAGTATGACTTTTTTAGTGTGCTATTAGTGAGCTGTTTTCTTCCCTTTGTACGAGGTGTAAAAATAACCCATAGCGAAGGATACAAGCACACTCTGACTCATCCTCTCTCAGCTGGGCTATCTCTCCATGAATGAGTCTACTGTGCACTTTCTCTTTGCTACAGGCTAAAACAATCACACTTTACAACAATTCAGAATAACACAACATGTTAACAGTTGTTGCAATAAGCACTTAAGGAGGAGCACGACAGTAAAACAGGAGTCCTGTGTTTACTTGTGAGTAAACGCAAACAGCACTTATGAAAATGGTTCATAAATCTAGCCAACGATTGCTATAATGGCTGAATCAATACCGGCTTTCCTATCAGTTCATGGCTGACCTTCCTCTCCGAGACAAGCTGCCAGTCCGTCCAGATAATGCATAACGCTAATGAAATGTTTCCAGTTCGTACACATGCCCACACATAACCACCTCGTACTGCTGATCGATCACATATCACACTGTAACTCTGAAGAGTCCAGAGATATTTTTGGATGAAGCAAGAGCAAATCTCCCCTGCCCATAGTAAGGCATTGCACTTCTTGCAAAAGGGGATTTGACAAAGATTTAAAAATAGGTCACAACATGAGAATATAGAGGCAGAGAACCACATGCACACAGACAAACACTCTAAATCTAGATCCTTGGACCCGTGTTGCGCTCCTAAGAATATCCATATGAGGCTCATTCCTTTAAGAATTACATAAAATGCTTTTGGACATAATCTTAGGACCGGTCTGACCGTTGTGGCAGCAACAGTTGGCGACATGGACATGCCCTCTACCAGATTACATTTGCTCTGCTTGTGACAGTGTGACAAGAATGACAGTGGTCAATTGAAAGCCAAGCCGAATGCACGGGGACGTAGCTGAGAGTAATCTCCCAGCATGGCCTTGTGTGCTAAATATTTACCTGCAGATGAAAGAGAGCAGGATGAGGGGAAGCGGCGGGTGGAAGTGGGGAGATAGATGTACCTGGTTTTACCGTAACGTTCCACAGGAAGCCAAATTGCACCCCATGAGGGCTGTGATCAGACCTCTGATACAGTAACCTAGTTGGACCTTACAGATGCTCTCAAAAATGTCTTCAAAGGGCCCTCCAATCTGGCTTGTTGTGCGCAGTTTCATCCTGAAGGGTATGGGGTTTATTGAATGAGTTTGTAGGAGTTATAGTAAGTTGTGTC
>OMKZ01021329.1:0-15504 GCA_900302535.1 Neoniphon sammara | reverse complement strand
AGCTGCCCATTCTAGCTTTCTATAGGCGTAATGACGTTTCACAGACCTGCGGACGCACATGTACACACACACACACACACACACACACACACACACACACACACACACACACACACACACACACACATAGTCTCACACACCACCTTGTATTGCAGGTGACGGCAGGATATGTACATAACGACACCGTAGCACTGTGGTAATTCCACATCTCCTCCTGCCCGTCTCTTCCTTCTTATGTAACACCGGCCCCCATTAGGGATGCCATATTGACCGCAGCGAGTGAAGGAAGAGGACGGAGGTGGGGGGTTAGAGATCAGAGAATAGGCATGGGATGAAGGTAGCAGGGAAGAAAAGAGAAAGGGGAAATGAAATGGACAGAATGATGGAAGGCAGGAGACAGCAAAGGGGAAGAGCAAGATGTACAGTAAAGAAGGTGAAGGAGAGGTGGAAAGAGAGGGACACAGATACAAACAGGTACAGAGATAGACCGAGGATAAGAAAGAGAAATGGGAAGAGGTGAAGAGATAACAGGCATTAGAGGAGCCAGATCTTTAACTGGGAACCATGGGAGGCAGCGCCATGGACCACAGCCAATTAACACCACAGACACTCCTCACAATATCACATCGCGCTATGAATATTTCATCAGATAATACCTCCCAGTACTCTCTGTACTTACACTGACTGAACGCTTGCCCTGGCCGTTGCTGATTTGCCATGTAGCTGTCAGAGCCTTTTCCATTAAGAGCAAGCGCAGAATCTCACACCGTAAATCACGATCTCCATATTGTTTCACCTTGAATGTTCGAGATCAATTTCAAGTTAATTTCCTACAGCCTATAGTGAACTCTGCGCACTAGCCTGTACTTGTACTGTGAGCATGTCAAATGTACTTTTATGTGGTACGAAGGACCCCTTAAACTTCATCAATGCAATGTGCAAGGTCACATTTTACCATAACAAAGGCTGAGCAACCTAGATGAACTTTTTTTTAACTAACTAGCTGCTAGGCGACGGGGATTATTTAGCTTTGCATATATTTGGTCTTGTGTCATATTATTAAGCTTTGTGCAGTATAATGTGCGTCTTGCCATATGTCAGAACTAAGCAGATTCCTTATGGATCCCACTGCACTTTTGAATTTAAATTACAGCTGGCAAAATTTTAAGTAAAAATCCAGCTGTCTTATAAACCAAAAACAGCAAGTCTGCAACAGAGAAGAGAGCCTCAGCCCACAAAGTGAGATACTACAGATTTTCCGTTTGTCCAAAAGAAATTCTGGTGTGATCACTGGCAAGAGAGCCTAAATAGCAGTGGGACATTACTCTCTTCAGAGAAAGGTGGATTTACCAATGACTGAACCACTTCACCACCTCCACCCCCACCAGGCACTAGACAGAAAACATTTAGTTTACTGAACTACAGCAGCCAGGCCCGTACTTGCCGGATCCCTGTCCCTAGCAATGTTTAGTTATCACTACTAGGAGGCTCCAGTAGATTGGTTCTGATAAAAGTTAGTAAGTCAGTAAGTCAGAAGGTGACATCACTTTACAGGATTCACAGCTACTGAAGTCCTCTCATTTCAGACAGTTACCTCTAGCTGCCATTTGGGGCCACCAATGTGCAAACATGCCTGGTCAAGTTTTAAAGTGATTGACTGTCATTGTGAATAATTAAGATATGAATAACTGACAAACATCCCTGTTTAATTTATTTTAGAACGCATTTTGAGATTCTCTATGTCTACTGTGTGATTTTAAAAAATGCAAGACTATGGTTATGAAGAGCAGAGGAAAGGAGATGGGTCCGGCTTTGGACACAGTGAGACGAGGAACTATTCATCAGCATCAGCATTTTTTTTTTTACATATCCCATATCCCATCTTAAGACAATTCTCCTTGAACACAAAATCATCTACAACTGAAACCTGACTGCTCATTCTAACCACTATGGGGCGAACTGAGCCAGGTTTGGTGAGTTACCCAAACTGTGACCATATGACTGGCACTGATGTATTTCAACTAGGTAGCACAAAAAAACGGTTCACTCTTAAATAACGTGTTTTAGTGCAGAGCTGCTCTTTAAAATCAGGAAACCCTCATTTCAGTCATAATAATGTTTAAAGTTTTGCAAATGAAATCCAATTCCTTCAAAGGCCTGAACAGTGTTTTTGAGTTAGATTGAAGTCTAGACTATGGCCCAGCCTTATGATGTACTTGGAGTGGGGGTGTCCCACAGCCAAATTCCTGTTTGCCTACTTAGACTCTCAGGCTCAACTAACATGACCTCTGTTTTGCATGGCCACTGCTGATGAAGAGAATCAGAGTAGCTTGTTTGGCAAAACAGGGTACACAAAACTGGTTGATGTGGAAAAAGACCTAACCGGATGTTGAAAAACATGCCAGAGGTATACAGTATGTGGAGTCCCAGTGAAAAGGCGCCACCCTCACTCACGATTTATTTAATCCACAAAGTTAAAAAAAATCACAATACAAAGGCCTTAAACAGAATGTAAAATGAGGCTGGAGCAGACACACTATTTTCTGTAGTTAAGGTTAATTAGAGACAGCTGGGTGTGCGGTTTATGTGTGTATAAGTATATATCTGAGGACAATTATGAGGGCAATAGGACATCTTGTACATACCCACAGGCATCACCCCTACTGTCCACACCAGCTAAGTATATCAGCAGTATGGTGGGGGGAGTCATTTGAATCAACCATGAAGGATCACAGTCAGAAAGCCTGTACTTCCTCTGACCCCGGCTTGCTCTGTCTCTGGTGGCCAGACCACTGAGAAGCTATTTTTTTACTGCTCGTCTATCACGTAAAATGTCAGCAGGGGTAATCTATCCCAGGTTATCTAACAGCCGAGTTATCTTTTTAATTAGTGAGCCAAGAGAGGTTGACTCTGGGAAATAACAACAGAGCTGCTGGACTGATCTGTCTCTCTTTGTCGATGCGGGAAAAAGAAAAGCCTGTTAGAGTGGCTGGATGGCTAAAAACTTAAAGCTCATAATTAATGAGTGAGGTAGGTGTTACAGACACTGCACAACCAGTGAAAGACAATTAACCAATTTATCAGACACTTGCTCGCATTAATACACAAAAACAGAACACCACGAACTATCCAATGAGATGGAAACTCTAAAAGTGGGGAGAGAACAGCGTGTACACGGAAGATAGCAGAATTATTTCACAGATGAAAGGCATAAATCTTAACAGAGCCAGCGATTTGAATGATTTTGTGCAAAGGAGGTCTGATTGCCATGCCTGTTGCGCAAGGAGAGTCTGCTCTGCTCTACGCTAGTGTGTGTGTGTGCTTGTTTGTTTATATGCTGCTAATTGTGGCCCAGAGCAGGGTAAAGCAGGCAAGGCTTAGCTCTGATAAACAGTGAGAGTGAGCCCTCTGTCCCCCCCAAGGCCTCTGGCCTCTCACATCAGTAGCCCCTAATGGCCCTTTTTCATCTGAGCAGCCAGCTGGAATCAACCACACCATCCTGTGTCTGCTGAAGCTGTTAAAGCCACCTAGTCAGTACTGAAGAACCATCCACAAGCTTACCCCAGGATTAGTAAAACACAGTTACTGTCAGCACTTTGAACCAGTCCCACCAAGAGATAGATAGATAGAGTAGATAGATAGGTAGACAGGTGGCATCCTTGGCTAGAGTGTTTTTCTCAAAGCTGCAAAATGCCTCACCGTGGCGATCTTGAAACCTCATTTTACTTTCATTATCAAAATAAATTATTTTGCATAATTGGAAAGACAAATGTATTTTTTTTTCTTTTCCAGTCAGTCTCTATTATGTTTGACCACCAACAATCTTGTAATAACACCAAGAAGCAACTTCTCTGGCTATAAGAAGTCCCTACAGCAAATATTTCAATGTGGACACAAATGATGTCTGAAAATTCATCACGCCTCCCCCAAACAGAGACAGAGACTGACAGAGGCAAACAGAGAGGTGGACAAAGTGACCCTGGTGCAGTCTGGAGTGGGACACCGTACCTTGGCCTTGTCGAGCTGTGCCTGAGCCTGTCGCTCTGCCTCTCTGCGCACGGCCTCCTTATCCTCCTCCAGGGACACATCGGAGTCTGATGGACGGCTGGTGTAGGAGTCGGCCGAACCCTGCAGGCACACAAACAGCCACACCTCAGCGTCACACAACACCAAAACTCTCAGAATCAACAATTCATCAACTGGCTCGCTGTTATCGGCCAGGCAGCGGTGAACTTGGAGAGTCTGCAGTGTCTTCAGGACATTGGAGATAACCTACTTTGCTTTTGCATTGTCCTTGCTCTATAAGGGGATGTGCGGCTCGGGAGGGGGCGGGGAGGGGAGCGTTTGATGTTCAACTCAACATGCACACATGCAGACAGAAATGTCTCTGAAGCACAAATGATCAAAGTAACCTCATTTAACCTCAGGGAATAATGAATCAGAGCAGTGAACCCAGTGACATGAGCAGGCACATATTTTAAACTATCAAACTCTTGCAACACTGTGGGGGAAATTCAAAAATCACAAGAGCTAAACAGATCCGTGCTCTCTTTGTCTGAGAAAACAAGCCAAAAAAAAGTCTGTCTCCCACATCATCACTTCACCAGCAGCCCTTTTTCTATCCTGAGGAGCCTTTCAGCTGCTCGCCTGCAGGTTTGTTGTGTTTTCTGTGGTAAACATTGGGGGAAATGATGAGAATCACCAGGTCTCTGTGTGATATGTGTGTGATACCAGTGCACTCATAAACAACCGCAACTCCACATACATCACATGCACACACTCATGCACACACACACAAATTCATATACACACACACTTACACATACACGCATTAGATGTACACATAAGCTATAGCTGCACAAATCATTATATTTACTTTCAGTTTATTTGATCCACCGATGAAAAACCTTAAAAAATATATGAATATATGAAAAAAAGTTTTACAGTCTAATTTATGGTTGGATGGTTTATCTATGAAATACCCATAATTGGGCATATTTTTACCACATCACCAGTATTACATTTGGTTATCTCAGTCTGCTTAAATCAGGCTGTGTGATAAAAAAGGGGATTTTTAACTAAGGGAAGGGAGCGTGATCCATGTACTTACGTGTACACTACTATGCCACTCACACAAGGTCTCTCATTCATCTCACTGCACCATTATACGCTGCTGTGTCTGAGTTAAAAATAGCCTCCCTCACTCTATGCCTGATTAGAATTACCCAGCCATCACATACATAAAAAGGATCAGACCTCTCCTCTTCTCCACTCACATTACCAGAATTAAGTATGGAAATGACACCACCGCTATTATCATAGATAATACAAGACTATTCATATTTATACCCTCCATCTTATATGAAACCCGCGGCTCATCAACCATCTCTGTGTCTTGTCTCCCTACTTTGTACCTGAGACAGCACCTATGAATAACTCAGCGTTCATTTGAAACCTAGCTCATTAACTATCCATGGGCAGCTCTTGCCTTCATCACATCAAGTTTATGAATAACACATTATATTCATCTGTGAGTGGCATGCGAAACAATCTGAGGCATCCAAAAAGAAAAAAAAAAAAAAAAACGTGCTTTGTCTCTGTCATTTTTCAAAGTTAGAGTTAGAGTTACTCTCTGAATCTGCAGCACTTCAACATGAGAACAGGACATAAATTAAATGGAAATCCTTGCACGCTGCACATTCTTATTGCACATTAGTCTCTCTCTTTGCTCTGACTTGAAAATGGTGAAAATCCCTAGCCTGGTATGATTATTCCATTATGTCACGCCTAACGACGGGGCGTGATCAAGAACACTGTCCCACTGGGTCAGAGGAAAGTGATATGGAGCCCTGCCCAGAATGTGACAGCCATAACTGATAACAACACCGGGCTTCGCATTATCACCGTCAACACACAACCATACCACCCTGACCCCCACCCATGGACTTGATGGATGAATTAGTATGTGCAGTCTGACACACATGTATGTAAACAAACAAACACACATGCTTGTGACACATGCACGTGTATGTAAACAAACCCAACCACACATAAACACAAACTTTGCATATCTGCTCTTTCTCTCTTGCCTTCCCTTTCTCTTTCTCTGACACAAACACACACACACAAAGGCTGACATGTAAACATACTTAAAATCTGCTTACACAGGCATCGGAGCTCTTGACGCGACCTCCCTTGGCTCGTTTCAGCAACCGGATCCAGGTGGCCTTCATCAGCCACACTGGTCACTCAGTGTCACTCAGTGTCACCGGTCATTCAGTGTCCACTGATCCTGCAGATACTGCTACAACTGCAGCTAACTGAACTGTTGTGGTCACCTTTGCAACAGCTTCACAGCTTCCTTCAGTGCTACGGCTACAGATACATTTATCACTGTGGCTACATTGACAGCTGATTCTTACTACACTGATGCTACCTTCATCTCTGGGTAAATAAAAAGCTTCGGAGTTAGGGCTTCTTGTACTACTGCAGCTACAGCTAGCTCTGCTGCCGCTGCTGCTGCTGTTGCTATATGTAGAGCCACAGCTCCTGCTCCTGCTGCTGTTGCTGCTGCCAAAGATGGGGAATCCACAGGAGCTCTCTGCCCCGTGCATAATCTCAGCAGCTCGCTCCCTGTCTGCCCCAGTCTCCCTGATAGCTGGTGATGCTCAGACTGCCGCTGCAGGTGCTGAGGCTGAGTTCTCCCGGTCTGAGTCAGGTGGTCACGATGCTGCTTGCCCCCCCCCAACCCCCTCTCCCTCTTTCTCTCTCCCTCTCTTCGCTCAAGCTTTGGCTCCAGCTTCGGTCTGAGCCCCAGCTTCAGTCAGAGCCCCTTCACTGGCTGCTGCTCCTACTCCTCTGCAGCTTTCCCAGCCTCGGCTGCCATGCTACTCCACAAACGATGGATAACAACAGCTTATCTGAGTGGATCCTGGTGGCTGGACGCTTTGCAGAGACTGTGTATGCTGCCTGTGACCAATTCTGCTGCTGATGCTAACGAAGCTGCTGCTCCTCAGGTGCTGCTGCTGCGACTACAATACAACCTCTCTCTCTCTCTTTCTCCCTCTCTCTCTTTCTCTGCGTGTCTTAGCTTGTCAGTGTGTGTCCTGCGCTTTCCCTCTTGCAGGCTCCGCTGTGATACCTCAGTGATTTTGCCTCTCCCTCTCTCCTTCTCTACTCTCCTCGTCCCACTACACACCCCTCCTTCTCCTCCTCTGTCACTCCCTCTTATTTTTTTCCAGTTCTCCCTCACAGTCAATCCATCTGCTCATTGCGTCTCTGCAGTGATGAGGTGCTGGGCATTGCATGTGGTTTGTGTGTGCTGTGCCTATAAATTGTTTTGCAGGTTTTTTTTTAAATTTTTAATAATTAAATGCAAAAACATACACAGCTGCCTTATTATGATCAATTTATGTCAGTCCATGAATTAGTGTCATGCGTCTCCCTACTCTCGGAGGCGAGGAGCAAGCTTACTACAGTGAAATTTACACACTCGCTCTCAACATGCATCACTCAACACACACTAGAATGTCAGGGCTCTTTCACTGAGGCACAAGGGAACTGACAGGAGCGACTGTATGAGAGAAACAGAGGGAGATAAAATAGATTTTCCTCACCACTTTGATCTTGGCAGTAGTGAGTATGAGGTGAAAGCTGCTCTAAAGCTTTGCCTGTCACATCGCTGGTGATTCATTACATGTGAGCCGAGCGTTACAAAGCCACATAGGACAAATGAGAATAATTACAGCTCTAATTAAAATTTCCCATCCTCATAAAGGAATAGCTAAAGTTATAAATAGTCCACTACAGATAATCCCCTTTTGCACTGCTGCATCGCTGACGCATGATGCTCCTCTGTCTGACCTGTCATGAGGTTTGTGTAAGGTCAGAGAGGTCAGAGGTCAGTCCACAGGACTAGCAGTCAAAATAGGCTCGCTGCTTTATGGCCAACAGTCACTCCCCAGGGAGCACTAACTGTAGATCAAAGGATGACATGCTAATCAGCAGTGTTTCTTATAACCAATCAATGACACAGCTCCAAATGCCCAGAGTCCTTTCAACAAGCACATGCACTTAAAATGACACACTGATTTGGCTCTGTCCTACATGAAAGGAAAGGCTGAGGCAGAATAATGTGATTGCAGCTCATTAAGACCAATTAGCTTAACGAGGGAGGCAATCACCTAAGGTAGATTACGTTTTGAACAGAGACGGATGGGAATAACTGTACAAGGGCAAATCATGTTTTGGTAGAATTACTGACAAGGCCACTGAATAGCCAAAGGTAAATAAACAGGTCTGATGAGAAAAATCCATCATATTCATCTTGTAATCCTCCCAAACATCAAACTTCCCTTATTGCCTCAATTAAATGTGCACTATGCAAAACTCAAGGACTGTTTTGACTCAACTGTCAAAAAATGTGGAATAAGTAAGTCAGGCTGACAATGAGGGCCATGCAGAGTCAAATTTCATGATTATTCCACAGTTGAGCCTAAAAAGGTCCTCACCTCAATGCAATTTTTAGTTCACCTTTAAAACAGTTTAGAGTCTGACGTAGCACCATGCTCTATTAATGACATCAGATGTCTAATTCTGGGTGCTGTGTAGATTGAGTGAAATTCCTGTTTTTAGGGAATCGTGTAAGGGTCACATATGGTCGGATAGGATGGGTTGACACCAGCCGCAGAGCTCTCAGGGCATGGCACAGATGCTCTAAACGCGGAGCTGCGCAGCCTGGAGAGGAGGCTGGTGGAGCTGTGAAGGCAACACTGTGACGGCAACAGTGACGAAGACTCACAGCGACAGAACAGGCCTCCGGCTGCCTGACACAGCCAACCTCTAGACCCGCTGCCACACTGATACTAACAGTGTCATGTTCCACACACACACAGACCATAAATAATAATGTAACCATAGCATGATACTTCATTGAACCCTGTAGGGAAATTCTCTTTTCACTTGCCCCGCTCCACAAGGAGGTCACAGTGAGGGTCGGCGCTTATGATGGTAGGGATTTGCCGTTCTGCTCAAAGACACTTCAGCAGGGTGGATAATTGCCAAAATGGGGGCGTGAATCCTCAAATTGAAGGATATTCTTGCAATGCATCCCGCTGTGCCACCCTGAACTCTCCATCCCGCCAAAGAATCTACAATTGCTAACTGGCCTAGAATTTCATCTTCGTGAGGTCGCAGGTCGACGTTGGTTGATCATAGAGGGGATATCGGTGCACAGGAATTCAATAACATGCATATCAATTAAGAAGTATAAAAGCTTCGATGTAAGTGCCGCCCTGTTCTTTAAATTCCTGCTTTATATTACAATTGCATTATGTTCGACTATAGTAAGCCAGTTGTATCCCATCCTGTGCCATGGAGGAACATATGCAGTTTTTTTTGCAAGTAAACTCAACAGCAACTTCATTCAATTTGATTAAATCATCTCTCTCTCTGGTTGAAGATGTGCTTCTGTAGTGTTAGAGTAGGTTTGAATCATAGTGCCTTCAAATGCATGTTGTAAACACTGTATCTACCAGTGTTTCCAAGTTGTTTCCAAGTTGTTAATGACGGCTTGTATGATTGCTTTCACTTTCAGAATCTCTGTTCTTTATTTTTCTGCTGAAGTAGAGAGCAACATTTGATATGTAGTCTTTGCAGGTGGACAAAAAGCCATTGAAAAAAAATTCTATTGCTTTCAGGTTGGTTTCCGACCAGGGCACTTGAACGCCAATCAAGACAGAAACTCGTACTTTCCATGTCAGATATACGAGCTTCCAACATGCACTTAGAGGCACTATGGAGACCTGCATCTGCAACGGGCACTTCTCTGCGGCGCTGAACTGGACATTCATACTGGTGGGTGTGTGTATGAGAAAAATGGGTAGGTTTAGGTGTGTGTCAGGGAGAGAGACAAAGTGAAACAGAGGGCAGGGGTTGCATAGTCTCTGCAATGATCCTATTGATTTATTTAGACAGGGGCTTGCTGTAAAGCCACGAATGGCCTCTACATGCAGCAGTGGCATATAGCAGTGCAATTTACTAAAACTAATTACCTCTACTGTCAGTTCGTAGATGCTGCCTCCCAGGGTGCTGTCAGTATCTCTTAAGGTGGAAAGCGTACAGTAAAAGATGGCGTTGCACCAGGGGATCTCCTTATTATCTCAAAGCTTCCATTTCCCATTTTTAGCTCCAACAGGAGGATTTATTCTATAGCTGACTGTATCTACAATGAAAATGGAAAACTGTAGTCATGCAGAAGAATAAAGATTGTGTATGTGTGCTATAAAATGCTCTCTGGTATGGTGTATAGCTCTCCAAAGCATCCCTTTTTGCACTCCTGCTTCTTTCCGCGGTGCCTTCACCTCACTTTGTCACGCACACTCTCTCTCTCTCTCTCTCTCACTCACACCTTGTTTACTGTGCGTGATCCTATCTATTTTCATTTTCATTCATATCCACGTCTCCTCCCCCAGCAATTCCCCATGCTTTCTCTCTCTAGCTCCATCTCTTTATCTTCTTTCTCTCTCTATCTTCCTTCCTCGTGGTCCATCCCATCCCATGCCAGCCCTTCACTCTCCTCAACTCATCTCCCCTCTCTCATGGGATCCCCAATGGCTTCCGCTTTCTAGCCTCTGCAGTTTTCCTTAAGACAGTAAGGACAGGGAAGTGCATCTCTGGCATTTTTTAGACATTAATATGTTATGAATGACCTAATACTACAGTGTACAGTTGGTAAACTTTACCCACCTCTAACCCAAACTAGATCTTTACAATGCAATGAATGCTTAAAACTCATGAGCTTCTGAACATCTAACTGGTTTTCCAACTGTTTTTTCAGGGGCTTCCATGGGGTCCTCAGTAGTTCCCAGTAGACTAATTTCACTATAATTAAATTCATTAGAAATTGTTTTTGATACGGAAATGCATGAGTTATTATTTTAACATTATGTTTTAATCTGACCACTTGGAATCTATTTATCAGCGTTGAAGTATAGCATCTAAACAATTTAATACTGAATAAAAACCAAAGTATCTTTTCCTATCAATGTCCCAATGAGGCAAAACTGAGGGTATGCAGATTAATGGGAGTCTACTTGGAGGTGGGTGACATGAAAAAGTTTGAAAAACCCCTGATAAAACTGACTGAGCAGAACAGACAAAATTGAGAGCAGTAGCAGCAGTGAAATCTATGAGCCAGCATGGTCAGACAGTACGCTGCACTTCACATCCAGCTTCGTGAGTGGAGAACGGAGATTACTCCTCACGCCATGTCATGTTCGGTTCTGGCTGCTGACGGACTCGCTGACTGCAGCAGGCTGACAATGAGCGAGTGTGCTAGTGGTTTCTGGCTTGGCATGACTCACACTTGGCCGGAACCGAGGCCTCTTTTTTCCCAGCCATCTGTCCATCACTCAGTGGAATACAAAGTCAATTAAATCATCATCCCACAAAGATTGTCTCCTTCGTCAAAAGGAGACAATGGGAACAGACATGACAGCCAAGAGCCAAAGATGCGCGAGTGCTACAAGGAGCGATTACTAATATTCACCACACAACGGACGAATGAATAATAAGTGAGCAAGAAGTGAGAGGGTGAATGTGCTTGAGAGGCAGAGGGCGAGACAGATGGAGTGAAAGAAGTAAGAAAGAAAGAGATTGCGAGTGCAAGCGAGGGGAGACACAGAATAGAGCGAGTGAGGGAGAAGACGGAGAGAAGAAAAGAGTGCAGGAGGGGCAGAGGGTGGAGTAATGGCCCCTCTGCCATGGCGAAAGAGGGATTGCCTGCATGGATGTCAAGGTGACACTGACAGGCCTGGGGAAAAAGTGTTTACCCAGCATTCCATGTGCCAAGCGTCCTCTCCAATGCATTAGATAAGTGCATCATCCCATTGAGGTGATGGACTCACTGGCTGTCAATCACATGACAAGATCCCAGAAAGCAGCGTGGCTAAGGGCTACTAAGACACTTAGAAAAGAGGCAAGGGTAGTTGATGTTAGATATCAGGCTTACTCCAATATATCAGTTTGCTGATATATTGCTTTGCCAATATTGACTGTTTATTCAATATCAGATATCGGCCGATAAGTATTATCCGCCTCTGACATGATGGAAGATTTATTTATTTATTAATTTAACAATTAAATCATATTTTTCGTAAATGCATTCTTCAATTAAAAGCCTAATGTATCCCTGAATTTTAGTGTCGCATGATGGTGTAAATACTCCTTCAAAGGCTGCCAAAAATATAATTCTTGGGGGAAACACGGAAACCTTATAATCAAATCAAAAGCCTAGCCATTCTACTCTATGCATTCATTTCATTAAATGCTATTCAAATGTAAGATGGGAATGTCATCCTACTTTCTGCATGTGAGCTTCACCTCTGCTGCACTGTTGCAGCACCACAAGAGGAATTGCTAAAATACATTCCTGCACCACTACTGCAATACAGGAGCAGAATGAAAGGGATTTCTACAATTGCCAGTAATGTACTGGTCCCTTCCCTGTAGTACCTGGCACCAACATCAGCGGTCCCTTCCGGGCATTGCTCTCATTACCAAACGGTGCTCTGAATCCCCTCACAGCGAGCTCTAGTCTACCAAGCTGTTTCTTCCCTCTCTGGTCGCCCTGTGAAAACGCAGCACTATAACAGGCAGATGGCTGATCAAGGGGATGTAGTAAAAGAGGCAGGACAGACAGGGGCTGCTCTGTGCGGCTATTTTGTGCTTGTATCATCAATATTCTGGCGGTATCCTGGTGTATGAGGCAGGCTGAGGATGATTAATGAAAGCTGGTTAAGAGAGCAGGACAAGCTGATAACCATCTTCAGTGGAGCGGCACACAGCAGCACATAACCTCCTGCAACCGGGACTGTACTCATTTATAAAATTATATCAGCCTCATTTAGCTGAATGTTTTTTTTTTACAGAAAAATTATGTATTCAGGAGCAACTTCTGGCAAAACTTGTGTGATTATATATGAAAAGATCATCTTTATGCTAAAATGAGCAGTATAGGTTGATTTTCTCTAGTTTCCTGTGATAAACTGAAAGCTAAAACTTTCTTCCAAATATGCCAGATTATTCTATAGCCTTAATATATCCAAGAGGGATCAGCCCACGAAAGCTGTTTACCCATCTTATTAGTGAAATAGAGACAAGCCCTTATGGTATAAACTCCTCCTATAAATAATCATTAGGCTGAAGATCTATGCTAATGAAACATAAATCAATGCTCTGCTGAAAATATAACTGTATATATTTCCATGCTTGCCAGAAGCTTCTTGTTTAACTGTGCATGTCTAAAATATCGTGGTAGCAACCTTTACAGGCCAGCTGGTGGCCCGTACATTTTTTAGTGTAATTGCACTGGAAGATTTATTTTATTCAATTTCATATTTCTCTACAATTCAAGTTGCTTGCAGAATCTAGCTAGTAGTTTCATGTTAATTTACCCGATTTCCTGATTTTTGAATATTAGATTGCATATTGTTTCACCTCTTTGCTGTAACTGAGCTTGAGAATATGACTGTCGAAGGTCTTGCTAGGTCTATGTTAGCGCTAATGCCAGTTGTTAAGTGTTGTGTTTGCTTGTAGTAGTAAGCTTTTATTTCAGAATTGATTTTAATTTTTGTTGCAGTATTTTAATTCGCATAGATGTTCACAACTGGCAATTATTTGTCTAATTTCAAGACAGTTTTCATTTCTTTGTTTGTTTAAATTGGCGGTCCTTGTGATCCTCACTAACTGGAACTTATATTTACCCAAATTGAATGAACCATCACAAAACATCACATCATCACATCTATAGGTTTTGATGTGATTGTGAGATTAATTCTTGTTTCCAATCTAATGTTGTCCCTGTAACCAAAATTACATTATTAACACCAATGAAAAGGACTGAAATCGTTAAATGTTTTCATCAAATATGTTCTCCAAGCTCAAACTCCATTTTAACATGAATGTGTGTGAACTGGAAGATTGTAAACTGTAACGACAGTTTGCTTGATGATTTTTCTTGTTTTCGGTGGTATCAAATTTTTCTATTTTAAACTAGCGGCGACACTATAAGAGTCGGAGAACATTTCAGCGCTGGCCTCTGCACTTTCCTCCCTGTCCCGTTCCCCCGGCTGAAGTCTCTGACCTGCAGTTTCCTCCTGCGTCACCGAGGAGGCAGCGGGAAGACGCGGCTACTTCAGGTCACTCTCAAAAACCACTTCATTACCCGCCGCGTTAGCTAACAGCTCTCAGTCAAAGACAATCAGAGACACTCACACAGACAAATGCACACACACTCAAAATATAGAATTTCTCACAGGCTCGGCGAGTGTCTCGGTGTGTTCAACAGATCAATAAATTGTTACACATGAACCCAGTGGACGCTCCGGTTGCAAGTGACTCACACACAAGCGGGTTCAGTCACATGAATACTCAAACTGCAGCTCATGAACAGAGTCTTTATATAATCAAACAAGGCCTGCTGTGTGTGTGTGTGTGTGTGTGTGTGTGTGTGTGTGGGTGTCTGATTTGTTTTTCCAGACCAGTTCAAATGGAATAGCTACCAGCAATAGATTGATTTGAGGGCAGCTGTTCAGGTAGTTTTGCTCTCTCTCTCTCTCTCTCTCTCTCTCACACACACACACACACACACACACACACAAGAATCGACAGGAGACCACGAAGATAGACAACAGCATCTGTTGCATACACATTGTCGGACACACACACACACACACACACAGAATAGGAACAGAATAGGAAATGCTTGGAATAGTAACTACAAAACTTCCACGACCAATCACGCGCTGGCTTACTTCAAAACCCTTTACACTGATCATACTGAAACTCTGCATGTATTTCAAAACGTGACTCAGCTCTGAAAAAGAAAACATTATGTACAAAAGGTCTCATGTTTGGCCGACGTCGGGTGAGCCAAGCTTTGCGTTCCCTGCCGGTCTCTGTAATCAAACGACCAGGCTTGTCCCAGGTGTTTACTTTCTTTCCCTCACGCTCGTTTTTAACTCCTGCTGCAGCTCTCCACTTATAAAGCTGGAAATGGCCATACAGCGGAGGTCGCAAATCCAGACAAGACACTTAAATGAGTCTCTGGCTCTGAAACCAGTGGCACAGCACACTGCACAAGAGTCATAACATCTTGAGTAACACACTCACTAACTTCCAGGAAAAGTGATAAGGAAGAAAAATAGGAAGTGTATGATTACGCCCTTTAGATCCTGCACTAATACCCTCCATTCTCCCGGATTCCTTACCCTTCCTCTTTGTTCAGTGAAGAAAGAGAGAAAGAGAGTGAGAGTTATTGCCGGATTAAGTTCAGAAAAGCGTAAAAGCACACACTGCTTTTGTCTGAGTGCCGTTTAAGTGTGTTACAGTGGTTAAGTCTTGAACAAACTCACCAGATCTGACTCCTCACTGCCGGAGTGATACATTTCTGCCCTACCCAGCTCTGCGCTCTTCCACCCGGCTGGGAGAAAAATCTCCTCAGCT
>OMKZ01021327.1:0-15995 GCA_900302535.1 Neoniphon sammara | reverse complement strand
ATCATTGTAGATCGGTGCAGGGACACACACACACACACACACACACACACACACACACGGACACACACGGACACACACGGACACACACGGACACACACGGACACACAACGGCTGTCAGGTATGTGATGAAGTGTTTCACAAATGTTGTCAACTAGAACTCAGCGATAACCAAAGTTAACACTGAAATCATCATTTAAATGATCATATTGGGGCAAACTTTCAATTTTCGATTATTTTGTGTATTACAATTTTGTGTGAAAGAAGAGTTTCCTTAAACATAACACAGCTGTAGTGAACACAGCCCAGCGCCAGCTAACAGAGGTGACTGTGACGCTCATGTGACCCGTAGACCACAAATCCTTTAGTCCTCAGCAGAAAAAAGACCAGACAAGGATAGGCAAGTTTGAGAGGACTGGAGATGATTTAGCGCCCAAGAAAAGGGTGCACATCAGCTGTGTGGAGTCACTTCAGTTATAAGTGACACTGAGCAAAAATCTGGAGCATTATAAAAGCACCGCCTCGGTGTCACAGAGAAACACTGGTAACCTATTCCAACATTGGAGATGCAATAAAACAGCTTTTTTGCACAACAAATAATTGTTGTAAAATTGTCAAGGATGTAATGCTCAAATTAATCATGATTATTTTTGTCCTTATCGCCCAGCTGTTTTGTGAACGTGTTGGCATCTCTAAACAGTCAATGCTCTACAATGACCAGACTATGCAATGCCTTTCCTGTGCAACTAACTTTTCTTGAAAACTTTTACTTTGGTACTTCAACCCTTTGAAACTGTAAAAGATACAAAATGGATAGAGAAAAAAAATTAGATAATGTTCACCATGTACATCCAACACTGTGCAAAGTATAAGCATCTAAATTGACAACCAAGGTTTTTCTTTTTTTTTTTATTGGGCATGCCAAGAACAACATCTCTCATTCAATGACATCAAATTCAAAAAGTCTGAAAGCTTCTTCCAGATCTCGAGACACTGCTGGAGGAATGGAGTACAGCTAAGCAATGCCACAGGAATAATGGGTTAATTACCTGGATAAGGAACCTTCCTGTTACACAATCTTTGTGTCGTCTGAAATTCTAAGATACTGAAAGAGAAAATGAGCACAGCTGATGGGAACAGATAGGAAAATGTCCATACCAGAGATGAGTTGTTGTATCTGCCCTCCGTTAGGGCCTTTGTCACAGTTATGAACTACAGAGTTAGCTATTCTGGTAAGGTGACCCATGTAGCCTCGCCGCCGACCACCTTCCGCCCTACAAAACACAAAACACACACACACACACACACACACACAGGTTATTTTTGGTATTGGCGCTTTATTTGACAGTGACAGTAGAGACAGACAGGAAAGATGGGGAAGAGAGAGGGAATGACATGCAGCAAAGGGTGCGGGTTGGAATCGAACCCGTACTGCCGCGGTTACATGGTATGTGCTCTACACGGTAATCCACCAGAGCACCCCAAGATTACTATATTTGTGAGGACATTACACTGACTTACATCATTATTATTATGTTGTTTGAACTTGGACCATTAAACCTTAGCTAATTCAAATCCATCTGACACACTTTTACTTAAAAAATACAAAGCACAATGGCAAACATACTGAATAGCATTACTGCTCCTTGACCTTTAGATATCAGTGGATATTTCGCTAGAAGGAAGTTAGAACATTCAAAACTGATCAGTAACTGTACCTTTACTACTCTAACTAGATAGAATACTCACTGTTCTTTTTCATTAGAGCTCCAGGCATCAACAATTCTCTGTATAAACTGGCACTTTTGAAACAGCTGCAAGAAAGAAAATGAGAGAAATTAAGTATAGTTCATTCAGCCTGGCTGTGCTGACACAAACCACACAGGGACAAAGTCTGAAATGTAGCCTAAAATGTGTTGAGGAATTATCCTCTTGTACTCAGCTTAGGGCTGGGCAATATGGCCCAAAAATAATATCTTTGTATTTTTTTGGCTGAATGGCGATACACGATATATATCTCTGTATTTTCTGTGAAGTGAGAAAGTTCAGTTTTAAGTCAAAAGTGCGTGTGAGATGTCACAAACACTCGCCTCAGACAGTGGTTCCCCAATTTCTCACCTGCCATGTAAACAGGAACGCCGATTTCGGAAATCAGGGTAAGGGATTAAGAGGATTTCTCCTAGAGTGACCCGATTTCTGGGCCATGTAAACCCATTCCCCGATTTCCAACCGGCTTTTAACGAGTGCGCATGTGCAAAAGTGCAGAGCAAATAAGGAAACTGCCCTGTAAATACAATAAATACACACTGTAAAACGCACAAGAGAGTAAAAACCCTCTGTTCTACATGCTCGTTGAAGAATGCTGAACAATTTTATGTCAACGTTATCTCCAATGAAAAGAGAGTTTTCCCCGAGTTTAGCAAAGCTCCAGGAAACCCCCGTTTGCATCGGGGCTAACGCCCTGCTAGTGAGCTAGCAGGGCCGCGGTTACATGCTGACGCAAAGGGAGGGTGGGAGCGGGGCTGCACAGAGAGTGTAAAGAAGGAGCAAGAGGAGAGCGGCAAACACTCGCACAATTGCACGGCTTTCCAGAAGAAGCAGATTATGCATTTTAATGCAACATTAACGATATAACAATATAGTATATCGATAACGATATAAAAGGTATAGCCTCATCCTGTATCTCCTTTGAAATACATCGATATACCATAAAAAGTCAATATACAGCCCAGCCCTAACTAAGCTGTTACATTTTCTTCACAAAATGAGCATTAAATCACAGAGAGTATTATAGTTTGCTAATCTTGCAGTAAATTAGCCACTGCTAATAAGAAATTAGCATCGAAGAAAGATGAGATACTGAACCTACCAAATGAAATGGAATTTGGAAATTTACAGTCATTATTTGAATAGACTGGGCAGAGGAATAAACATTTTACACACAGCAAATTTAGTGAAATTTCTTGTAATAACATGGGAACATACACAGTGAAAATTCATAACTCTTTCCAAACACTTTATATTGCTTTGAGCACAAAATGACCATAATATATCAGTGGGAATTTGCAAATGGTGTTAATCAGTAGTAGTCACTCCATAGTTACCCCAATTGCTGCCCAGAATTCAAGTTTTAAAAACTGAATGTCCAGCATGTTGTTCTTTTGGGAGACATTCTTCACTGCAAAAGGGACTCAGTTGTTGCGATTAGCTAAGTAGCTAAAGGTATAAGGTAGCTATAAGATTAGCCAAGATGGCGGCGCATCACTTTGTGTTTGTAGCATCAGCATTTGTAGGCTTAATCATACAATAAATCATATGGCTTTTGGCGGAGTTGTTTTAAGCTTTCAATCTAACCTCCGTTTGATAAATTGCTTCATGCATTCTCAGCAAATTAATAATATTGCATTGTCAAAATTTGGCTGAGGAGATATAGTAGCCTAATATTGGAGTTCTACTGTCTGCTACTAGATGTTACAAAAGAGTCCCTATCACTGATTGTTACTTAAAAAAAGTACACAAATGAATCTTACATGCTTGATAAGGATGCTTTCCCTGACATGATCCTGCTCTGTGTCTGGCTGGCTATCAGTCGGGGCAGGAGGCATGGCCAGGATCATGGCTGTGCAGATCTCCACTTGGATATGGAGGAAGTTGTTCCAGATGTATTTGAAATACATGTCCTGTGGAGAGAGGCACATCAGGTGGAGGCAAAGGATGTGTGTGTGTGTGTGTGTGTGTGTGTGTGTGTGTGTAGAAGGGGTAGGGCATGGTACAGACAGAAAAATGACAGATGTTAGCAAAGAGTCTAATTTGACTGTTGAGTATTGAGGCAGTTTGTGTTAGAGTTATCACAAATATTGGTAGGGCTGCTTTAATAGCATACTTACACAATACTGGCATTGATGCCATTTAATCAATCACACATTTTATAGAGGGGTGTTTGAAGGCCAATACCAATATTTCTGGACTGAAACTGCTGATAACCAAACCTGTTGTGCCTTAATAAGCAGCTTACCCATCAAAAACAATGTTTGTTTTTTTTTTTTTTTTTTTTATATATTTATTTATTTCACAGTTGCCAAAGGAAAATATACAAAATCAAGGACATACAATTATTACCCTCGTATCCCTCCCTCTCCCCCTCTACAGTCAAAAGTAATAGTACTAAAAATAAAAAAAAAATAATAGTAATAAAGGTACATTTTAACATAGTACACAAAGAGAAAAAAAATTAAAAGTAAGATGAATGCAACAATTTGTTAATACAAATACTAAATAAAATAAATGTAGTTACAATGACCATAATCATGGTGATAATAATAATAATAGCAATGTTTATAAAAGTTCATATCCAAGGGTTCCCAGGCCCTCACTTGCTCTCTGCGACCACATGCAGTTAGATCTATGTCCATTAGACACTGCTCTGATATCCTCACTATTAGTATCGGGAAAACCAAGGCCTTATATTACTGATTACGTTTTAGAGAAAACTTCCATGCTTGAAAGTATTGGGTCCCATAAATCTTGAAAACTTTGACCCCGTCTATATTTTCAAAAGTTAACTTCTCCATTGGTAAAAATTCTGATATTTGGGACAGAAATGTCTTAAAGATTGGAGGAGAGTCATCCTTCCAAAATAAGAGTATGTATTTCTTTGCAAAGTATGTTATTAATAGTCTACTTTTCTTCCTGTCCAAAGGGAGATCTTGTATATCATTTAGCAGGTATAGGTTAGGTTTCATTTCAAATACCTTATTTAATGTTTTTTGCGTAAATGAATGGATTGAACTCCAGAAAGTTTTCAAACACTCACATTCCCAAAACATATGCAGAAATGTCCCATCCCCCACTTTGCATCGAGGGCACTTTCTAGATATGTCTTTTGAAATTTTGTTCATTTTAACTGGTGTAAGGTACAATTTGTAAATGAATTTAAAATTTGCTTCTTGGATTTTATTGCTAGTAAATGTGAAATATGTACATTCACATATGTTTGACCAGACATCTTCTTCAAAGATCAACCCTAAATCATTCTCCCAAGTTTTCTTTAATGTCTGGAATGATGACTTCCTTTTGCAAGGATCTTATAAAATTTGCTGATTTTTCCCTTGATTGTGTCCGAAGTTAGCAACAGATCTTCGATTTCCAGTAGTTCTTCTCGCAGTTTGTTTGTTTTTATAAGTGACTGGATGACACTACGAATTTGTAAAAATTTTAAGAAATCTTTATTAGAGATATTATATTCAGACTGTAGATGACTGAATGATTTCATTTGTGTGTTTTCTTTAAAAAGGTCTCTAAATTGTTTTATGCCAAGCTTTGTCCATTCACGTATACCAGTCAATGTGGAATGCTTCGGTATGTCGGGATTGTGATGGATAGGGGAGTTCATACACATATTCCCACCATACTTCTTTCTACATTCTTTCCAGGTTTTCAACGTATTGAAAATGGTAAAGCTTCTCTGAATGTCTTTTATTTTTTCGAAATGGGCTATGAATATAAGAGAGCTTAAAAACAATGTTTTTAATATGGCTTTCAATTAAGATGAGAAGAGTTTTAGATTTGGTCTGACTCTGTCAAAGTCACTAACCTGGTGAAACTCTGTCCAACCCATAAGCTACTTGTGAGTCATGTGACTTTGTTTGCAAGCCCTGCTTCAGTTGCAATGGGGCAGTGTAAACCTATATCCACTTTTAAAAACTGAAACAGCCCAGAATACAATAAAAGTTTTGGGAAAATGCTGAAGCCCTCTTTTTTATTTAATTTTTTTCATGTTCTTGCATCAAAACTATCAAGTCAAAACTACTGAATATCAGCACAAATTATTGGCTTATGGACTGCCTCGATGCAAAATATTAATCATTGTAACAACTCTGGCGCGTGCCAATTGTATGTGTGTGTGGAAGGAAGTGTGCGACTCACTAATATGACTCCCAATGTGTTGAGGTTGATGAGTTCTGTGTTGATGCTGTGCGTGTTGCTCTGCAGCAGGCTGGCCACCAGTCTGACCACAT
This sequence comes from Neoniphon sammara, assembly GCA_900302535.1. Taxonomy (NCBI): domain Eukaryota; kingdom Metazoa; phylum Chordata; class Actinopteri; order Holocentriformes; family Holocentridae; genus Neoniphon; species Neoniphon sammara. The sequence continues at coordinate 9,981 of OMKZ01021327.1, read as the reverse complement.
TGAGCCTGGTGTTTCCCACAGGGGGATCCAACACCCCCCACGTCGTCTTCATCATGTTCTTCTGTTGGTGGGGACAAAAAATAAATAAATAAATAAATAAAAAATTTAGCACTCCAACTTAGAAAATAAGCACTTTTGCTATACAGATACTGGATAAAATGCCTCTAAACTGTTTAAATCTACTGAAACTGCAGATACTTAACAGAATTTGAAGACAAGGACCAAAAATGTACAGACTGCAACTGCACTGCTGCTAAGTATAAGGCATGATGTTCTGTTATCCCACAGGTATCTTTTCTGTGAACATGTCAAGTGTTATGGCCACCTATATATCACAGACAGGACCACAAGTTAGTAAGACTTATACGCTTTACCTTTGGGGGTTCCAGTAGCAGCTGGTGAAAGTCTTTCAGTCTGGGTCTAACAGCCTCCAGGATGCTATGGTTGACTGAGAATGAAGGATGGGACATTCCAGGAGGGCACTCCATATGGCCTTCAAATCTACAATATAGGAAAAAAAACAAAACAATTAAGAAAACAACACACTTTATTAGTAACATGTTAAGCTAGTCCAACAACAACATTTGCATCATCAGTGCAGTGGGTTTGTGTGGATAGTGAAGGTTGGGACTTCAAAAGTTTAGGGACCAACATAAGCTTATTGGAATGCTATCAAAATTGCAGATTTTTGAAAGGATGCCCGAACTAGTATTTGTTTTGTATACAGGATGCATGGCATACATCTATTTTACATCTACTTGATCAAGGACAGTTTAACAGTACTGGGCACAGCTACCTGTTTGTGGTAGCCATAGATTATATTGAAGACTGTATATTAGTAGCAATCTGTTTTATTTAAGGAATAATCCAACCTTTTGTGCTAAACACCCTTTTTCTGACTTACTCAGACTGAGACAAGATGTTCGATACCATTTTCACCTCTGTAGGTCTACTGCTTCGGGTCGGGAGAACTTAGATGGTAGGAACTACTGACGTAGGACCTATAACCGCTGAACACATACAGAAGGATAGATGTGCTCAGCGGTTATAGTACCTACTATCTAACTGCTCCCAAAATTACTTGAGTTTTTTTTGTTTTTGTTTTTTTAAATCCAAGACTTGTATTTCAAATACACATGATACACTGTATAAATAAGACAGCTTCAGAGTAAGGTTTATTTTTTCACTTTGCTGAGCTAGGCTAATGACTCCTGTAGACTTTAAGTCTTTATGCTAAGCTAACATGAAATGCTACCCACAGGAACTGAACCAGTGGATGTACATAGGTGAAAATGGTAGTGAACATCTTGTCTCATTCTGGGTAAGTCGGAAAAAGGGTATTTTGCCCAAAACATTGGAGCATTCCTTTAAATCTCAATTAGGGCTGCAACAGTTTATCGACATCAGGTTATACGGACAAAGTAAATTCGATTCACATCTGTGATTGTTTTACTTGGACATGATACTTCACAACAAACCCAATAACAGGGTGCTTTGGAATTTCTCGCTTACTATTCAGATGATGCCATTGTATTAGACGACTGTAGTTTCACTCCCTAAAATTTTTAGTTTGACATTCATGCTTTTCCTCCAAATGATGCAACTTGTGTGATTTTATAGCACGTCTCTCCAAATGAAGACACAAAGCAAATTTAGAGCTGTTACACTACCTATGCCCTGTTAAAAGAACAAATTAAAACTGGCCAAAGCCAAGAGACATACGCTGGTCTCCTAGTCTCAAACAATGTGAGGAGGATCTGGATAACACTGACGATGGCAGATTCATTCTTCTCCTTGTCAAAAATGTTGGACAACAGCTGCTCCACCGTCTCTTGCCTGAAGTGAGAAGGACAGACAAGAAGAAAAGTGGAAGCAGATCAGCAGGCAGAATAAGCTTTTCATTAATTCATCAAAACAAAATGTTTATGATATACACCAGCAAAATGACAATGATAGCTGACTGTGAAATGGTCTTAGTATTTATATATTTGTAAGTACCATAACGAACCAATCAAAGGATAACAAAACCAGAATGGAAATTCAAGAGGTCAGTGAGTCTCTTCATCAGTCTTGACAAAACATTAATCAGATCTGATAATGCTTGTCAGCTAACATGCTAACTGCTGACACAGGGTGTCTTTACGGCAACAATCTGTGCCTTTAAAAACAAACAAGACAGGTCTGCCTTACTAAGAAAATCACCAGTCCAAACATAACAAACTGATTGATCACTACAAACATGATGAATCTATGAAAACAAAATTGATTACATTCTAACAATGAAATAATTGGTGAAATTGCGGGGGGGAAAAAGGTGAAACTGCAAAATGTCATAATGTCAAGACTGCAATGTTTTCAAGATCAATGAATGCCTACTTCTCGAGAGTTGTCAGCAGTGGGTCGGGCTCGGAGCAGCCCTGAACCTGGAACATCTGGTCTCTACTCAGTCTGATGATCTCACACAGTGACTGGGAGGCATTGGAGTGTCTCTGCATCAACAAAGATGGATGCGGACAAGGAGAAATTGGACATGGGGGACAGAGAAGAGGACAAAAGGGACAGAGAAAAGTGGGACAGAGCAAGAAGTCAGCAGACTTGAAGAAAATGTTATCTTTGAAAGAGACTTGTTTAAATCGAGAACAAACTTGTGACACGACAACAAAAACTGGTAAAATATCGAAAGAACGCTACTGTGCATTTTGCATACTGTCGTCAGAGTGCTGTGCAGTGTTTCTCCTAGAATTTTGTTTGTATCACCTGTCCTTGTGTTCATGAAGCTTTTGGTTCATGTCAAGAGCAGAAAAATCATCATAACATGATGATGATATGCAATTATTACTTCTAAACTAGAGGTTTGATTCTCTGCCCAGACCTGAGACCGGCCTGGCCGGGCCTCGAATTTCCCAGCATTTCCTCGGTCGGTCGGGTCAGTCTCATGGTCAGATTTTTTGTTTTTTGTTTTTTTCAGTAATTGCCGCAGGGACGAGATATTAATATATTGTAACATTCATTGTAACCTTGATCCATCCATAACCTGCAAGACAAATTAGTGTTGTAGCCTAACACAATGCATGTGGGCAATGTGTGTCCATGTGAGCTCCATTCCCCTCCCTGCTGCAACAACCGCACGCTTCAGTTCAGTAACTGAATAACATTTATCCAGCCGACTTAGCCAACTTAGCCTAGCCTACTACAAACAAACAAACATAAACGGCAGGGCCAGGCTAGGGCCCAATGCAGCTTGTTGTAGGTCAGGATGGGATGGGCTTAGACAGAATGTTTTTGGGCTAGGGTCGGGCCGGGCCTGATTTTTTTTTGGACCCGATCAAAGCTCTATTCTAAACTACCTCTGACTTTGTAAGTGTCTGCACAGTCAATATTTTTGCTTTTGAGGACAACTGAGGAAACAATGGCATGTAAAACTCACATCCTCGTCCTGAGAAGACTGTACCATGTCCACTAGTCTCTGGATCACCTTCTCCTCATTCAGCCACTACAGGAAGAGAGAGACAGAAGTTACTAGCAATCCGGGAGATGGGCAGGAAAACACAAAATACAGAAACACAAAAATATAGAAAATAACTTGGTTAAATGATACAAGGTAGAACACCATCAGTGTGTACCGGTATTAGAAAGTCAAATTTAATGCTTTTAAAGACCATTCATGACAAATTTTAAATATGTTAAGACTGAAATTTAGACAAATCATATTTTTATTTTTCAAATAAGCATTACAGGTAAATATGAAGGTAAGTACTATATACTTGATCCAGTTCAGAGGTAAGTTTTAGGTAGGAATATGGCTGGTTATTAATTAGATGATTCTAAAAAATGTTAGAGTCAAGGTGCTATGGTAAAGAATGTAATAACTAGGATTTGTCTCTACAGGTCAGTATGACAGGTAAGCATGAAGTGAGTTGGATTCATCTACAAGAGAAATTTTAAATGGTCTACACAGGTAAATGCAGCAGGTAAATATAAAGGCAGTATTTCGTTCAGTACGCTTTGGAGTTTTGTAACATCAGAAATGTTGACCCTGATGCAGAACAACTTTTCTCATTTTGACAAGATGGAAAAATTAAATTATATAAAATGTTTGTGTTGACACTAATGTCCAACTCCACTCCTTTTCTCCTCTGCTGAGACATACATGTGTTGGAAAAAAAAAAAAGAACTCTCTCATCAACCCCTCAAGTTCCCTAACAAGGGCGAGTAATCGAGGAATCAATTACTCACATCCATCCCTACTAAATATAGGAGGAATCACTGAGCTTTGTGGCGGTTCCAGAAATTATTTTCAATTGTAAGTACTATTTTGATCAAGTTTGAACAAGCAGGTTTAAAGTTACAATTTTTTTTATGTAAAGCACAAATGACAGTAAGACATTCATTGTCACTGTGGCCTCTGATGTTTGTCAATGAAAATTTGGTTATTTGGTAATAAACCAGGCCAACCTCAATCAATCAATCAAATTTTAAAGGCTTCATCGACAACACTTGTGAACCCCCTCTGCTGTGTTATGGTCCTTTGCACATTTGAGCCAATAAATTATTACACTGTTCAGTTTTTCTTAAGCACAGCTGAAGAAACCAAGCAGCAAACAAAGAGGTATTATGGCACTACTCACGTTGAGAACATCCTGTCGTAGCTGCTGTGGTTCAATGCAGGTAAGCATCCTGAGCAGTAGGTCCATGATGGCTGACGTCCCAATGTGTTTGATCATCAAGTCAACAAAGTCCTCCCGCTTCCGCAGAAAATCCACGATCTACACACACATACAATAACAAACCTTGAGGACAGTACTAGGCTATACAATTGTTGCAAGTCACCATCAGTGTTTTTACTGTTCCCAATTGAAGACTGAAGACGATGAATTGGGTTCCATCCATCACGTGCGATTTCTGAGACTCTGTTGGCCTGTTTTGGACGAAATTTGAGGAAATTGTGGATTTTGACAACTGGGTCCGACAATTTGGAACCACCAGGCCACCAGGGCCCCAAGCTTCGCATTCAGCTGGGTCAAACTAGATGAGCCTTTGGGAATGAGGCAGTTAACACTGATATCCAACATTTAAAAACTTACTTACTGGCCCACCACAGCACAACCAACAGGCCAAAAGTCCCTTCAAGCAGCAATGTCTTGGACACCACTGACCCAATTTTGAGGCACCTTGGGGGAGATGTGCTTTTTCCAAAACAGGCCAGCAGAGGCTGAAAAAATTGTGTATGATGTATAGATGGACAGAAGCCCAATAAATAGCCTCTTCTCCAATCTTAGATCATGGGGGAACAATACCCTTTAAGCAATATATCCATTATATTAAAATGGGGGTTTTACACATCATGTTAATATCTTAGCGGCCTGTCAAGGTACCAGCTCCCCCGCCAAAGTATGAGGAGCCTTTCAACTTAAAAAACGATAAGGAGTGCAGACATCCATCAAGGTTGCCCATAACCCCTTTTTGGCAATGTTTTCATAGGACATACCCCTTTTAGCCAATCAGAGTGTTAAGTTGGTCAGTGCCGCCTTGACACATGCTAACCTCCCCACCAGATTTCGAGATGTTTGTGGATGTGTTCATAAAACACACTCCTATCAGTTCACTGACTAACATTCCCACCACATTTTGTGATGTTACATGTATGCATTTGGAAACTACAGCCCTTTTTGTTCTACGGCCCACTAGAGGTGTGAATCTTCACTGGCCTCACGATTCGATTACGATTCACCTGTCAACGAGTTGATTGCACGATGCATCTCAAGGTATCACATCCTCAGTTTTCTATATTACTGCACATGGTCACTTTTTCATCAATTAATGCAAACAGTCATATAAATCTGAACTGATTTTAGAAAGTGCTTTTAAAAATCAGACTACAACATAGGGTTTACGCTAGACATGTTTTTTTTTTTGATGGCCAAATGTTATTCCAGAATTCTGGCTATATAATAGACTAAATTTACTGTAAACAGCAATAAAATACAAAAAACACAAATGGCCTAGCTACAGTTTAATAAAACATTAACAAAAAAAAAAGACATTAGCCTACATTAAATGTATTTCCAAGCCCGTCAAATTAAATAACTTGAAAGTAAACTAAATGAAGAAGCAGTTAGATCTAAAAAAAAAAAAATAATAATAATAATAATAGGCAGGTCGGTGCCATAGACTGTAGGGTCGGTCCACATTCATTTGGTCTGTTTGTCATATTCCCCTTTATCTGCAGCACAACTTCATTGAATAGAAGCGCTCTGCTGCTTGTGCAGAGTTGAAACCATCCAAAGCCTTTGCCACACCTTGCAATTCTCATCAACCTTGTCATCCTTTCCTAAGTGATGTAATAACATTTACTTTTGACTGGACACACTGCTGCTGCTATTACTGAAGGTATGGACAATAAATTCATAATGCATGACAGGCTGTGATACAGATGGAGGGGAAATAAAAAAAATCTTCATCCCAGCTGATGTGACATTTGTAACACTGGTGTAAAATCCCCTTTATGTCTGGATGGAAACATGATTGTGAACAAATATGTCAAATAGTCGTGGTAATGTCAAATGACTGCAATCAGATGATTATGAATGAACTGTGACAGGCCTCAGTGCAACTATATAAAAAAGGCCTCCAGAAAATTCCAGTGGCAACATACCAAGTCAACACCCCCAAAGCACAGGCTTACTTGTTCAGGCTTGCGTCCTATGAGTATGGAGAGGACCTTGGAGAAGAAGCTGGCCAGTAGTGGGTTGAGAGGTGCTTCATTTTGAAGAAAACCATAAAGTTTCATCAGCAGGTTTTCATCTTCTCCCAGTCTGTCGTTTATCTGTCCCACGTCTGACGTCAGCAACTCACAAGATATGTTGGGGTACCTTGGGGGCAATTACATGAGCTGGAGCACCATATTCTGTAGATTTTGCACTTTCATGCGCCAATCTAGGTATCTGATCACTACTATCTAAAGAAGAGATGGTAAAGATTTTACTTAGTTCAAGGGAAGGTATTTTCATCTCTTTTTTTTTTTGGCATTTTTTATATGAACTGTTGTCTAAAAACAACTAACATTTAATCAAAAAAAATTGTGCTAATAATTTAGGGAACTTTATTTCCCAGGGTTCCACTTGCATCTACAATCTAACAGGTTGTTCTGGACACATTTATTTATTATTAATGAGCCACTGGCTAGCAAATAGCAGAAAATACCACCATCTTTAAACATCATTTAAATAATATCCCAGACATCCAGTAAAAAACTAAGAAAAACTGTTTTTCTGTAATAAGTAAAACTGGTTATTTTTTATAATAATCGTTTCGATGTCTCACTATGGGAAGCAAGCCTCGCTGCGACCCTCAGAAGCACTTATCTCACTACGCCAATCCTGATTGGCTGGTGAACATATCCGTCCGCATCAGGTGGACTAGAGCCACCTACTATAAATGATGCCGACGGGCGGCGTTTCGCCATTCGAAAACCTCTTCTCACCCGAAGCGTATCTTGTGTGTAAGCTAGCTAGCTTAACTGTCCAAAGACAGATCTTCCTAGCTTCTGTCGCCGGGCGCTAGCTACCTTTGCACTCTGCTTCTCCAGTCATACCAGATCGGATTCGGTGTTCTTTGCCCTCCACGGCTTGGAATACTTTTCTCGACTCCCCACCACGACTGTTCGAGTCTTGTCGAGCGTTAGCACTCCAGCTAATCTCTCAGCCTTCCGGTTAGCATACCAGCTAGCCACCTTCGCTCCTGCCTGCACACCAGCTCACGAGGAATGGAGACCAAAGAAAACCCTCACGCCAGAGATGCCGGAGACGAACCCCGTCTCTGTCACTGTGGGAATAACATTTCGAGCAGGGACACTCACCAGGACTGTTCCACCTGCTTGGGGCTAGAACACGCCCAGCAGGCTATCGACGTTCCTGGCTCTTGTCCACACTGCGCAGCCTTCACCCAAAAGAGTCTCCGCAGACGCTTAGCCCACCAGGCTAGCTTGAGTGGACATGACCCCTTTTCTCCCCACCGGTGGCCACGTTGTCGAGCCCGCAGAGGAGAGGGGCAACACGGCGGAGGAGACACTGATAGCTAGCACCAGCTGGGGCTCCCAGGCTGACCTACCTACGGGCTCCCCTCACAAGGAAGATGTCCTACTCTTGGACTATGGGGAAGATGACGACGACTCCTCCAATTTCCTCATTTCAGAGGAAGAAGAAGCTAGGTGCTTCCTGGAGCCCCGACCTCCGGCCGCCACGGACCGTGCCAGAGCAGGCCCAGAAGGAAAGAGACAGTGCTGCAGAGGGTATAGCTGTTGCCCCTCTCTCATGTCCACAAGCATGCACACACACACACATATTTTTAAAAAAATGAAAATAAATGTTGTCCCGCTGTTGCAGCCAGGCTTAAGGCAGAGGGCGCAGTATATAAAAAGCCCAAACAAAAAAATAAACAAATTATCCCTGAGCAGTGTGGTCCCCATACCCGCTGCCTCCTCTCCGCGGGAAGCTGCGGCTTTCCCCCGGACAGGGGACAGGAACGGCCCCGGCCGTGTCATGTTGCCCAGCGCATGCACAGTGCACACATCCGCCCTATCCTGGATCTGCAGGCTCTGAACAAATTGCTCAGGAAATACAAATTCAGGATGCTTACACACGTATCCCTCTTGCGTCTGGTAAGATGGTACGATTGGTTTACCTCCATCGATCTGAAAGACACGTATTGCCACATTCCCATCTACCCCCCACACAGAAAATACCTGAGATTCGCCTTTCAGGGGGTGTGTTACAAGTACCTTGTTCTTCCATTCGGCCTGTCCCTCAGCCCGAGGGTGTTTGTGCGGTGCACAGAAGCGGCAATCGCCCCGCTGAGACTCTAGGGCATCCATTTAGCGACATCTCTAGACGACTGGCTGAGGGAGGCCAGGACGCACACGCGTGTTGCCATGCGTCACCTATCCGACCTAGGTTTTGTGATAAACGCGGAGAAGAGCACACTCGCCTCGGCACAGAGCATAATCTTCCTGGGTTTACCTCTGGACGCTGTCTCTTTCACGGCTTGACTCTCAGAAGAGAGAATACAGACCTTCAGGGCGTGCCTCGCATATTTTCACCTGCACAAATTAATTCGGTACAGATTGTGTCTTCAACTACTCAGTCTAATGGCATCTGCCATTCTCGTAGTCCACCTTGGCCGCCTCCACATGAGGGAATTCCAGCAGTGGGTGGCTTCTCTCAGGCTGGACCCCGTGCGTCATTGCGCAAGGCCAGTGTTAGTAACATTGGAGTGCGTTATGGCACTGCGCCACCGGAGAGCCCCGACACAGGGAGTGCCCATGGGCACTGTCCTGTCCAGGAGAGTGGTCACTACAGACGTGAATCTGTTGGGCTGGGGCGGGATACACAAGGGCTGGTCTGTGAGAGGCCGCTGGAGCATCGGTCTCCAACGGTGCCATATCAATTTTCTGGAGCTCTCAGCGGTATTTCTCTCTCTAAAACATTTTCTTCCATCGCTTGCAGGTCATCATGTCTTAGTGAGGACGGACAATACAACAACAGTGGCCTATATCAACCATCAAGGAGGGCTGCGCTCCCGTCAGTTGCACGCGCTGGCACGCAAACTGATCCTCTGGGGCAGCGAGCATCTCCTCTCCCTCAGAGCGACACACGTCCCGGGAGTTATGAACACAGGAGCGGACCTGCTGTCCAGGGGTGCTCCGATGTACGAGGAATGGACTCTACACAGGGATGCTGTGGAGCAGATTTGGGCACGCTACGGTCGGGCCGCGGTGGATCTGTTCGTGTCAAGAGAAAACGCGCAGTGCACGATGTTTTTCTCCCTACGCGGTCTGGATGCCCTCCTGGGCGTAGACGCACTAGCGCACGTCTGGCCGCACAAGCTGCTTTACGCATTTCCTCCCCTGGCGTTGATACCCCCACTCTGTCCAGAGTGAGAGAATACGGTCATACGCTGATTCTGATAGCTCCTCACTGGCCG
>OMKZ01021326.1:9276-21234 GCA_900302535.1 Neoniphon sammara | reverse complement strand
TAATAATAACAATAATAATGAGAAGAAGAAGAAGAAGTTACTTAAAAAAAACGTGTAACTTTTTAGTTATTTAAGCTAGAGACACCAAGTAAGTTTTAAAATGAATAGAATCACCATCTCTATAATACACATCAAGTCCCTTTCTATTTGTCTATTTGTTTGAACCATGAATGTGAATCATGATTATTTGTTTGAATTATTTACTGTAATGAGAAGTAAAATGAAGGAATTTACAGTGCTGAAAACATTCTAGCTTTTATTAAAGCCATAGTTTCATAACAATTTGTTGTAAACATAACATCTAATGAAGCTGAGATTGGAATAGATTTATCCCCATCAAAATATCACGACCATGAACTTTTACCACTTATTTTGATCTGTCTCACAGCCAAGAGCATAATGTCTGGTAGCATGCTGCCTGTCTGTCTTTCTTTTGAAGTTCCTGACCATTCTGCAACAAAGAAGGGTTGTGACAATCAACCTCCAGAGCAGTGAGACAGCTAAAAGGTTTTATGCTAGCTATCTCATGTTTGCTAGCAACTGAAAAGTAGACTAAAATTAAAGCTATTACCTTGCTCTTTTTATCAAGTGTTTGATTATGAAATGCCTAATAGCCTACAAACTTTTATTACAAAAACAATCCCAACATGAAAAATTATTCTGACCCTTAAAAATTACAAAATTACTCCTCACCTAAATGTTTTATGTGTCTTCCACAAAATGGCCATACAGAAATGAGCATGACATCACCGCAAATATTTGATATCAACATGATGAATCAGCGCCCTCTAGTTTGGCTATAATAAACACTATGACAACCAACCCGTGAGACAACCAACCCCGGTCTCCCCTACTGTAGATGGTGTTTACATATGCGGATCAGTACTTTCACTGTCACAAATCCATATCAAGCAAATACATATCTGTCTAAATGTTTTAAATGAACTTTGCTATTTTAATTATTAACTTCATGATCCTAAATGGCAACCCCAATGACCTTATGATTCTAACTGATAACTCAGGTGTCCTGATGTGAGCATCGGCCTGGTTTTATTTTCAGTGGAATTAATAGATAATGCCTGTGAACAGGCAAAAAGCTCTGAAATAAACTGCCTAAGCCGGTTGTGTGAGGTACACCAAGTCCTCAGAGCCTGTGTTTTAATGTGATCCTCTAATTATACGGAGTGCTTTGAATGTTTTAAATAGTTCACCTCTCTTGTCTTCAGGGAATTAAACCCAGTAAAAGCCCTGGTAACCTGCTATTACAGTTCAAAGTCGTGTTGTCACAGAACTGTCTTCATTCTCACAGTTCAACTCAATCAATGATATCCAACGGCTGAAATTTGAAATGACAAGACTCAAAAGATGAAAATGTACGTTTCTTTAATTCTTAGGCAACTCGCTGCTTTGGTGCTTGTGCAACCAGAAATTTACTGCACAAAAATAAATCTATCTACCTTTTGACATAATACTATACACTGTGGGTTTGTTCATGTATATGTCTGTTAACTTACATTTAACATTTATTTATATAAGTATGTTTTGTTTTAGGTCCTGAAACATATGATGAAAGATGGTGTGTACGTTGACGTGGAAGCCACTGATAAATATGGTATGTACTGTAACCTATGTCTTAATCTCAAAAGGGTCTGGAACCTCAAGATTAACAGATCTTTCTAGAGAAACTTGACGTTGACTAGTGTCTGGATCTAATAGAGGTTCTTGTTTTGGTACATATCCGTAGGCTATAGCTTGATTCTTGTCTGGTGAAGTTGTTGATTTTGGCCTTTGAGGACATGAGCACTCCCTCTTGCTTTCTCTCTGTGGGTAATTTGTATCTCTGTTATTATAAGGATCACAAAAGGATAGGATGAGGAAAGTCCTTCAAAGTGGTGATGCTTTACTAGTCTTCACATGTTCAAGGGGAGAGTATAGCTCCTGATTAATTTAGCGATACAATGTCTGTGTGTCCAGGAATGAGCGTCCTCCAGTGCACTTCGGTGGCTTTAAACGCCACAGTGCGCGAGTTGGAAAGGACCACATCCCCCAGTGAAATCAGACTTCACACACTCCGCAAAGAGCAACTGATGGAGACCCTGGAGTGTGTGCTGCAGATGAGCAGCTACCTTCAGACCATGGTCAGTAGCTCTATGTTAGCCTGTGCAAAAATACATCCATTCATGTTTACATGTATTAACCTGGTAAACATTTTCTGTCTATGGTCAGAAAGCGTTCAGTTAGAAAAATATTGTCAGGAATTGGCAGTAGCTCTTTGTCAACAATGCCTTCGGGTGATGTGAAAATCTCACTTCACCAGTTTTGGGTAACAAATGCATCACAGTAGTATTTTTACTTTGCCCAGTAGTCTAAGTTACTTTATGTTCACCAAGTTCATTAGAGTTACCAATCAAACAAATGAGTTGTTAACTTTGTATCACCAAAATCAAATTTTACTTCCCATGCATACACAAACCTTAAAAGACCTAAAACTAAATAAAAACAACTTAAATAGAACATGAAATATAAAACTAAACTAATATTGGAGAACCCATCCTTAAAATGAACTAAAACTAAACTATAGTGGAAGTAAAATGTATAAGGAAAATATAAAGTAAAGGAAATCGTAGCCTGATTTCTTTGATAACACTAGGTACATTTTTTCGCTATGGGCTCTATAATTGTCATAATTAGGAAAATGATTGACAGGCAGAGATTAGAAACACATTTATTCTCCACATCAGTACAGGTTGTGCTGATTGAAGTTAATAAGCCAGGTGAAAAACACATTACACACGTTCATTTGTCAGAAGTTCACCTTTTAGGCTAAGAAGTTGAGGTATGACTCAACTTTTTAATTGCTGTCTTTCAGAGTTGTGGTTATGGGGAGAATGCTTTTGAAGTGCCCTACAAAAAGGAGTCTGACCAGTTTATGCAAGGATTGTTTTCCAAATCCAACATAAAGAAGGTATGTGGCTTCTAAGGTTGGTAGTGCAGCAAAGCCAACTTTGCAAAACGTTTTGCCCTATTTGTACTTGCGCCATCTGTGACAGTACATGCAACTTTGCACATTTCAGCTAGTATTGTATAGGCTATATAATACATAGTATAGGCTAATATAGTATAGACTAGTAAAACTATCTAGTATAGGCAAATCAGTGTCTTTTAGTATCTGTCCATGTGTTTTATCTGCTTTGAATATTTTACTGTAAACTGTGCCCTCATATTTTTCAAAACATTGCAGTAATAACACTAGTAACATTCTATTGTATTTCGTTTTTTTAAATTCTGACAGTTGTCACTAGGTGAGGGACTTTTTGTAATAATAATGACTTATATTACTATTTGGTTCTCATCCAGAGAACCTTATTGTACTTTTGATACTGACCTAGCAAGGCATGTGATCATGATTTCATTTTTCCTTCTCTTTCTCAGGGGAGCTTTGTGTCCTAGAGCTGGTTGATCCTTTGGCACATCTGTTTCTCATGAAACTGTGTGTTCGTCTGCCCGGCAAGGCATATGGGAGACCTGACAGTAATGTTTCTGAGTTGGTTCAGGCTTGAACTTGTCTTGGAGAGAAGCTGCATGCCTAGAAAGGCCTCACTGTAATTAGTGGGGCTCTCTTGCTCCAAGCGCAAATTTGAGCCTGTTACGTAAAGCATCTGATGTTTTGTGTGTGGTGAAAATGCCTGACTTTCAATCAGGTGTTTTTGTGGCCTGCACAATACTTTCAGGTGCCCATTAGCTGGTTTCTGTGAAATTTCCATTGTTTGTTACATTGTAGTAACAAGTTGTCCTCAGTTACAAAGTCTTTGGAAATCCAGTAGTGAAATCCTTTAGGAACAATTTCCAAATTGAGCCCAACTGGAAAGTCGATAAGGGTGTTACTGGAATTTTCAAATAGAAAAGAAAGAAACCAATACAACTTATATATATAAGTTGGTTTTCTATTAATCAAAACACTCTGTGGGACCTCATTGCAAATACTCTTAGACAACAGTCCTCTCAGATTGTAGAATAGCATCTTAAAAGATAGACTCCCAAAACACAGTAGTCTCCAACTGGGGTCTATCCTCTTTTTATTTTATTTTATTTTTTTATTTTTACTTGATTCCCACAAGACTTTTTCGTCTAGAGGTTATTACAAGTTATGAGTCCTTTGTGGTGAGAGGGATGGGTACTATGATTTTTTGTACCCTCTATAGCTGCCTGACATTACATTCTTTGATGACTCGGCCCCTTTAAAATTAAGAGCCATGCATGGTTTTTAACAAGCCACCTGTAGGCATTTTTAATTCTGTATCAGATTATTGTTCTTTAGCATTTGTTTTCATATTTAAATACATAACTACACTGTAAGTGGTTGTTCTGTGTTACCTCTTGGCATATATGTGACATACACAGTTCTCATTGTGAGAGGTATTTGTAATGATCTTTTTTGACATATATGGATGGATTAATATTAGCCTTGAAACTAGGGATTCAGGATACTGTTTATTAGTTCAGTGCCTGGCCAAGTTTTAAAGAACTTGCAGTTGAATATAACTTCTTTAAGAACTCACTTAACGTTTCTCCAGTATTAATATAGTGTCTCCTTCTGTCTATCCATTATCCTCATCCTTTTATGTAATACTGAGTTTTTTTCCCCCCAACATTACAATCTTTGCTTTTACAACTTAATTGTGTCTCTTTGTTCTGCCGACATGGATCCTGAGTGAGCAGAAAGAAAGCAGTCATGTGGATAGCCTGAAACCATGCATGGCCCTTAATTCCTCTCTCTCCACACATTAATGTACTCAGTAACCTCTGTGCTCGTGGTATATTCATCTGTGTGCCTGAAAATCACGAGAAGAGTTTTGTTTTTTGTTGGGGATATCATTTTACTCACTAGGATCAATATTCACCGACCTTTTAGTTTAGAACAACTTAAGGAAAGCTTAAGTCATGACATTGGGCTCTAAGAGAGAAGAATCCCATCTCAATTAACTGAGATTTCATAATTTTATTCCGTTCTCCCAAATTAAAATCTGGGGTTAGATATGGTCATTGGCAGGAAAGTTTCTCAGCATACCAAAGTTACAAAGCTGAACTCAAAAGTGAAATCCAAAGCTTACTGTGTACAGTTTAGTGGCATCATATTACACGATTTCTAGGTATTGAAGTTCAAATTTTTCCATTCCCTTTTCACTGCCATTTGGAGCTGCCAGTATGCAAAGTTGGCAAGTGCAGATTTAAAACTACATAAATGCTTATGAATAACCTTGTCGAAGTAAATGTTTATTTTTTTTATTTTTATTTTTTTTTTGTATTGTAGGGGGTGAAAGTAAAATTTGAGTTCTTAAATACTATTGAGTTCTTAAGTTGAAAGAAATTACTGGACTAGACTGGACAGCTACAGTAGATTTAAAGACATGTTGAATCACTACGTTGGTCAATAATAAGAATTGTATGTCTGTTGAACAAAGATGTGCAGTGTGAACAAAAATGTCCTAGGCTAAAGTTGCACAAACATAGCCTATGATTATGTATAACAAGTTATATTGTGGAATTGTTTGTTCTGCTTATAAAGTTAAAAGACAAAGGAGGAGAAAAACTCATCAGAGTCAAGAAGGCTGATCTCCCCAAAGGATATACAGTATATAGCACTTCTATAGCAAAAGCCTGCATTTTAAGGTGTAGTGCATAAACAAAAAATGAGTTTTCCCCCTCCTCTTTTGCCTTGTGAAGCATAAACCTTTAGTTCCAAAGAGCATCTTCCTTGATACCTGGGAAGCAAAACAACACATCAGCTTCACTGATTATACTTGTAAAGTTATTACACTTTGTTTTGTAATTGTTATACAGTATATCTTTTTTATGTCAGAGTCATAATAGGACATTCATTGTAAGACAAAGGTGCAGGAAATATAATACATATACAGTATATACTTTACATCTCAAATTCTATCAAGATGTGCCATTGTTTTGTTCTGCAGTATGTTAATTCTGTATTTTAATCTTCTGCAAAGTGAATTTTAAAAACTTTATAACTTTAGTTTATAGTTGCATAAAACCATATGATCATTGGATGAGGGGATAATTGTTAGCATTGTATTCCACATAACATATCCAGGGTTTTGGTGGTTTTTCTTCCTATTTGTAATAGTATATTAGCTACTTTGTTAGCTTAAAATATACGTAATGAGTTCACTGTAACCATCTCATCTGGTAAGGGGTCATTGTATGAATCAGTCTGTATACAACTCTAATGGTATCAATCTGACCTGCAGGGCTTTAACATAATAGCTGTTTCTGCATTGCACTGTGCAAATAAAATCATTGTGTATACATTATGCCAATTTGAGTTTCAGTCATACAAACACTTCTCAGAGGCAAAGGAGTTCTGGAGGCAGAAACAGGCTCACTGGATAAATTAAACCTCAGTTTATTACTACAATCAAAACTGTTCTTTGGCTCCACCCATTCCAAATCAGCTCACTGCAGTGCAGCACTATATTAATATTTGATAACAATATCGTAAAACATGCATTGTTTGTAATACAGTCTTGAGTTGTGTTTGTGCCACTGACTCAAATGGATACATACCAATGTTAGCATATGTTATCATATGGTATTGAATATTAATATCACACTTAATCAGCATATTTCTGTCACTGTCTATGGAATATTTTTTAACACATATAAACAATAAACTCGTATGTCTCAGTAAACATTCTCAACATTGTGATTTTTAATAATTCATGCCCACTCCCACATCTAGTCATTTTTGATGATGACTCAATAAAAAACTCTTCTATTGTGGTTAAGAATCATTAACTACTATCTGATTCTCTGTAATAGTCAATGCAGATACAGATTTCTGTATCAGGTCCATGATTTATGAAAGCATACTGTCTGTGAATAGCATGAGATACTGCAACTCGTCAGGTTACAGTTTGGTAAATGATTTTTAGTAATCCAATTAGGATTAGGGTGTGCTCCAGTTCCGCCTACTCACAAATTAATGAGCATAAAATTTACATGCAGAGTAATCAAATGGAACGCACACTCACATGCACACACATAAACATACACAGAGGATACCTAAAGCAGACTAACACATCTGCCTCGGGGATACTGCTGTTCTCAACTTTGAATTACTGACTCACCTCTCACACTCTCTGTCTTTCACACACACACACACACACACACACACACACACACACATGCACAAATACAAATACAGAGGCTTGGCAACAGCTCCACAAGCGCTGTATAAATGTTACGAGATAAATTAGGGGGCTTCCCCACTATCCCAGTGTTCATTTTTATGACCCGGCCCACCCGCTCTGCAGATTATCTGCAACGTTCGTGGATATAACTGCAATCCGCACATCACTAGTGGGGCACATTGTCTTTATACAGTAAATAGTTGTTATTGTTTTGTGCCACAACTCGTAGAGAAAGTGAGAGGCGTTTTCCATGATTACTTTGGTCTTGTCCCCAGTGGTGAAGCATCGGGCTGTTTAACCTATTTTAACCCCCGCTTGTAAACAGATCCCATCAGCTTCTGACACTTTTTACAGTGTTGTTCTCCCGTGCATGGCCCTCCTGTTGTTCTCCCGTCTGCTCTGTGTTCTGATGACTTTCTTTCTCAGCAGTGTGTTTCATAAACTCACCCAGAAAACACAACGCACGTCCAGGATTTTTTCAACCGCCATTGGAGTGAACACGGCCACAGTAGGATAAAAAAAAACACGCCATAGACTGATAGGCCCAGTAGTGTGCAGAGAGGGAGGGAGAGAGGGAGGGAGAGAGCTAGACAATGAATGGAGTGAGAAAGGGGCGGACAGACAGACAGACACACAGAAACAACAAATGCAAACCGCATTATCTCCTGGTGGAGATAAAAATTTGAATAATTCATCACAGTAATTGTGCTGCCTTAATTATTGTATCAAAAAATATTATGATTTTGTACTGGAGTGTGACCTAACTTTAAGTGCCCCCAGAAGATTTTCCCTTCTTTACATGTTGCCTAAAGTCACGTGATTTTTATTTTTAATGAATTAATTAATTTTTGAGATTTAAATCAGAATTGTTTGTGGGGACAGCTAGGTTTGGCAATTAAATGTTTATAAATTTACAGTGACAAAAAATGAGGAATGTTTAAACGTCTAAGTAGATCCAGAATTTATATAAAGATGATTCCACGTAATGTGTATTACTTGTAGAAACTCATCAACATCCTGTAATTCAAAATTAATCTGCTGTTGCATAAATGTTCATACGTGTTAATGCATGTTGAATCCAATCAAATTGTTGCACTGGAATCAAATATAACTTGAAGCCTCCCAGGGACAGGCAGTGATTTATTGACCAGTTATGCAAGAAATATGTAACCAAACAACCTGCACTACATCAGAGGAGGATGACCGACTAGCTTATTTATGATTTTTATGAATATCAGCAAACCAATGTATTGATCTAACCCTAACTGCAAGCTTCGTTAAACTCAGCATATTGCTGCACAACCCTACAAATAAAGACATTTTCCTTAAATTACAGTAGACAGAAAATAAATAAAAAACAGCAGTATAACGACTCTGCCCAAGTTGCCAAGCTATTTCAAGTGCTTCAGAGGTCTTACCTGGATTTGTCAGAGCTTGTCTGAGCCAGCATGTTACCTGCTTGTACATAGAAAACACAGTTTCAATACCATTTAGGTACATGAGCAGTTGTAGCAGCTGTGACTTAATGTTCCTCAGAATCAGCGATTAGTAACATTTGACTTATTTTCTTTGTGTTACTCACCGCTTTCCACTGAAAGAGGCCACACCTGATTCTTCAGTTTATCCCTTTATGTCATAGTAATGACACAGACGTGACTGATCTGACAACAAAAGGATTGATGGCTATCAGCATAAGTATCACAGAGAACTTACAGTAGTTCCACTAAGGAAACAACAAGTCATGTTTGTCCACATAACTCATACCCTCCCACTCCTGCCACCTGTGGCCTTCCACCACAGCTATAAACAGCCAATGTATTACTGGTTTCTAGCTAGTCGGGTGGTACTGAAACTGGAAATGATGCCACCCTTCTACAATCTTTATCAATTTCTGTCAGCAACCAGTAGGAATTACAGCTTTTACAGCCTTTTTGTCTGTCATAAGAAATCCAGGAAAGAAAAAAAAAAAGGAAATTGCATAACAGAAACTAAAGGAGAATTGCAACAGGAGAAAGGGTGGGGGGGGGCAAGTCGAAACTGATAAATGATGTGGTAATGTGGATCAGGCTCACCATCAGGTTTTGATATAGATTTTTGAAGGCCGCATCCATCAGTAGCCCAGATTTTGTGTTGTGTAACATATGTAACATTTTTAGATTTGAGTATTTTTCATGCCATGTAAAACAAAGCGTTTCAAGTTTCAGTTTCATTTGGAAACCTTCTTTTTGGTATATTTAAAGAAATGCTTCGGGAACTTGTGGTCCACACTAACAATGGCCTAAGAACCAGGGGGACGGGGGGGACGTGCCCCCCACCCCAATATTGTAAACAGGTGCTTTTGTCCTACCCAAAAATTATGTTTTATTTGTGTTATCAATCATTGAAAACGCCTAAGAAAACACACAAATTATGACCCTTTTTGCTTTACATATATTTTTTTTTATTATTTATTAAATTAAACAATGAATAAAGTCAACCAATAGGTTTTGAATGGCACGTTTGATGGTTTGCGATTGGCTGAGATTATGGTTTATGGATTGCAAAAATAACAAAAACGGCTTGTTTATAACGTCTTGTTATTATTGTACATTTGTATGAAGACACCATTTACTGGACTGAGTCAACATATGGTGTGTAAAGCAACTTAAACCTGGGGTGTCTCTGGTCCATATTATTTGACTTTTTCAGTGTTCCTAAGCTAAATAACATTAAATGTTTTGTCATCTCATTGCAGCATGATGCCAACAAAGGAATCAATAAAACTACAGCAGGATATACTAAGTTTTTTTTTTTTTTAAGTGTAACGTTAGTACAAATATACAACACATTTTACACACAAGGACAAGACCACATTATACCCGATCATTTACCAAGCCTTGCATTACATTATCTTAAGCTTTATGTATCATCTTGTTTCAGGAGAATGACAAGGATGAGGAAGGAGTGACAGCTGGAGGACTGAGGCGGCTGAGATTTTAATTGGATGAGTGATGAATATGTAGAAGTTTGTGCCTTTTATCAAGCATTTTGCACATACAGAGGAGCTCAAAACAAAATTACCTTCAATGATCACCTACCAAGTCTAGTATTACTTTTTTCTATAAATATTATAAACCATTTTATCAGGAGAACCGTGATGCATTCATGGAAGAGACAGGAGGAGAGCCAGGTGGAGCTGCAGGGGGTGAGGTAAGGTTTAAAAATTGACAATTGATTGTAATGGATTAAACCCAGAAAGGAGAACAGACAAGGGTTGATGTTGAGTTGCAGCCTGTTCAATGCCAGTTTCCTACTGAGTCCATTTCACAGTTGTTTTCAAGCAGCTATTCAGCTCAGACTTCAGTGGCAGGGACCCAGCTCTCTGACTTCCAACCGACTAAATGTGAACAAAAACACATACCATACAATTATACCTGATGGACTCATTGGTGCCTGCTGCACTCATCAGCTGCACCAGGACACACCACCACTGTCCTGCACATGCCATGCTGAAATGCTGCTCCACAGTGACGAATAAGTGGATTGTCATGCCTTGGTTTTAAAATGGGCTACCTTTATGTTCAGGAGCTTTACCTTAGACATGCATCACTGCAGCCATATTATATTTTTAGGTGCAGGAAGGCAGCAGCAGTATGAAGACAGGAGGAGAGGAAGATACAGGGCCTGAGGTGAGGTCCTAAAATGGCTTAGTGATAACATGTTTTCTTCTGCTGTAAACAGAGATGACAGTGTCTTATTTACATAATGTATCGTGTGTTACACGGTAATGAAATACACATCTTGGAATTTATTTATTTATTTATTTATTTTATAGCATAGCAGACATATAAGGGACAAATAATGAGCTAGGCGGAACAAACAACAACCTAATCTGTAGTTTAGGAGCTGTGGATTTTTTTTCTGGAGCCCTGAAACACCCTTATACCTTGGGAGTCAACATTAATAGTAAACTTAAAGTACATGAAAGAAAGGGGAGGTTTGTTTTTGGAAGGATGCCATTTAAAGTTAGCCAATATAAACAACTGTAGTTTGTAGCACATAATTACAAAGGCATTTAAGATCAGGTTTGATTGTGCAATAACTTGATGAATAAGGTTCACTGAGCTCTCTCTCTCTTTCTCTCTCTCTCTCTCTCTCACACACACACACACACAGGAATATAGTCACAAGACTGATCATGCTACAGGCCATTTGTTACATGTGTTGTTTACTACAGTTGATCGCTTTTATTGTTGATCTAACGCCTTGTCTAGACCGCAAGCGACACGTCAGCGTTGCGCTCGCGAGACGACAGCGTTCACGCGACACTGGAGCGACGGTCCATACCGAGTCCGTCCGTTTGTAGCGCGCATTTCAATGTGTAAATGTGAGCAGCCAGCCTTTCTGTGTGGTGTGCAGTTTTCCTTTGGTATGTGTGAGTATCCCTGTTGTATTTTTCCATCAACACTGATGCATTTGATTGACAATTTACACTGAGCATGCCAGCAAAGTATTTAAAATTTTTATTAAAAAATATATTATAAAACCTATGGCTATATAGGACCGACAAATAGGCTCCTAAAACATGATGAATGTAGATAGAGAAATATCAAATAGCCTTAGCTGCAAAATGTGGATAAATGATTAAATTCAGTGCCTTTTTTTTGGGCATCACCTCGCGTTTTCACGGGTAACCCCTTGTCTAGACCGCACGCGTATCTGACTCGTTTTTTACTCGCTCTCGCGTCTCAGCTGCGACCCGAAGCATTTA
>OMKZ01021323.1:12465-26863 GCA_900302535.1 Neoniphon sammara | reverse complement strand
TTAGCTTTGTATTATGCTCCTGAAAAACATGAAATAAGATCTACACCTGGGAGGTCAAAAGCCCGTTGGGGTTTTTACGTAGTGCCATTGCCTGTTTAACAGTCTGAAGTGTGCATGCCTGGAGGCATGATGGGATGGCCCC
Organism: Neoniphon sammara; assembly: GCA_900302535.1. Taxonomy (NCBI): domain Eukaryota; kingdom Metazoa; phylum Chordata; class Actinopteri; order Holocentriformes; family Holocentridae; genus Neoniphon; species Neoniphon sammara. The sequence continues at coordinate 26,721 of OMKZ01021323.1, read as the reverse complement.
ACCATCACTTGGGACATTTACTCTGGTTCTATTTTGTTTTTGTTCTTTGTGCCCACAAACACGTTGTAAAGACATGCCATACGTGCTTCTGGGTAAAAAGGATTGCAAAGGACTAAATTCCTTTCAGTTGATAGTTGGAGAGAGTGAGATGTTTTAGTCTGTTCATGTTTTTACTGCAGCTTTATATAAGCAATTTTACAACAGCTTATTATCATTTTATATTGTAGTGATTTAGTGAGGTGAAGTCTCATCCTGAAAACAGATGGAAGGATACAAACTGATTAGTTTTCTTCAAAACAATAAGTAAATGAGACTTAGCCAATTTAAATTCTCTGTCATTACTAGTCCTGAATGCTGCTCAGCTCAATGGGTTTTTGCACCATTGTGGCAACCGAAAGGTCTAATGTTCAAATCAGAGCATGACAAATTAGAAACATATGTATTTATTTTCTTAGTATTGTGGGTTCCTGTGCACCATGAAATCTGTAGGATATGTGTAGTGTTTACATGTATTCTGATTTTATTGCAACACTCCTAAATCTATATAATTTATATCATTTTGTTTGTAAATGTTTTTTGTAAGAAATAAAAGATGTTCACAAAAACATGTATAGGTTGTCGTCATTTGAGTAATGTCATACCATTTTAAGAAATTAATAAAATGCAACTTTTCATTGCAAGAACTACAACAGCACCCCAATTCTGCTAATTCACTTCAGACTAGCTAGTTTGCTGTTTTTAGCTGGTAGACCTGTACACACAGTATCACTATAAAAGGTAAACCTAACCAGGAGCGAGTAGGATCCCCTTTTACCCCCAGAACAGCCTGAATTATTCAAGGCCTGGAGTCAAAAAGATGCTAGAAACATTTCACAGGGATTTCGGTCCATGCTGCCTCTTCCCAAATTTGCCCTATTGGGATGAGATCTGGACTGAACTGATGTCACTGCCATGTTCCCGGAACAATTGTTATCCTGCTGGAACTTTCCATTTCACAAAGGGTCAGCTGTGGGCATGACGGGATCCACCTGGTCCTGGTCAGCAGTAATGTTTAGGTACATTGTGACATTAAAATGACACTCATCTGGAACTAAGGGCCCTGAAGTTTGCCAAGAACATTCCCCACACTGTTACACCACCACCTGCTGTTAGTTTAAAGCAATCTTATCATTTTCCTCTGACCTCACATGAACAAAGCAATTTGGCTGACTACTTGGTTATAACACCATTCTTGGTAAACTCTAGACACTGTAGTGCCAAAATCCCAGGAGACACCAGCCATCATGTTGCATTCAAAGTAGCTTAGATCACACCATGCCCATTCTGATGTTTAGTCAGAAAGTAACTGCACCTCTCTACCCTGTCTGCAAGCTTAACACTTACATTTATTTAAAGGTGACTCACTGTCTGGAAGAGAGGGCTGTTTGCAGAAACTGGGAACTGGACCTAAAGTGGCCACTGAGTTTATACCCTTAGAAATGGCTTAATACTGACATTATTTGGATAAGCTACCATGATATTTGTCTATTAACATTTTAAATATTTAACTAATTGAGGAATAGTTTTTATTGCCCTCCACAGTGTTACGTGATATGCGGGACATTGTGTTGTCACATCTGTGTACAGAAACATTCTTGTGAACTCAGTAACTCAAGAATAAAAGATGACAGAAAACTTTATTCTTACACCACATGCTCCCCAGAAAATGATCTCATTAAATGTTAGAGCACCTTGCTGCACAAATTAGCATTTTAATGAGGAAAAACCTAATTTCTTGAAACTACCATTACTCTTTAATCTTTTAAAACTGCAATACAAAATGTTTCAGTTCTGTATGATTTGTCTCCCCCTTCTGGCACTAAATTAACTCTTTGGGTTGCCTTGGAATGCCATTCACGTGCAAAAAAAACCCCCAAAAAACATCCTCCAACCCATATGACCATATGAGTTGTTTGTTCTGCCCACAGAATTTGACCCACCGCGTTTCTTAAAGCTGTATCGCGCATGCGGACAGACAACATTCTAAACAGTCGTAGGTTAAATTTAGGATAACGTTAGGGTAAGGTTAGGGTGAGGACCGTCATGGTCACAATAATAAACACACATACTTGAAGAAATTGAAACAAAAACACACAGAAACAAACACCGCTCTCGCTTCACTCAGGACTTGAACACAGGTGTCCCCCATGAAAGTCCTGTGTTTTCTGGATCCATCCACCACCCCGACCACCTCACTAAGTGGACTTTGTTGCTCTTTCCACTAAGTCGCTTACCGCTGCTAGGACACGCCCCTGTGGGTTGTTTTATAGGCTAGGAACAAATGACCTATGGGGTTGTTTTTTGGGGGGAAAAAAAGTTTGAGAGAGCCATGGAATTTTCTTACGAGGTAATAAGACATGCTGTAATTTCAATTACAAATTGTCAAGTGTTGTTGACGTAAAATGCACCACTAAAGGATAACTGTGCACCAGCGCAGGAATGTCTGCAGACGCCAACTTTGCAATGTCCACAATAATGCAAATGCAGAGCTTTATCAGTGGGTGATGAGCTTAATCATCATGGCATGGACATTAGATTGAATGCAGCAAACATTTATTTATGTGTAAAATGTGTAAGGAGAAGGCACGCTTATTTATAAAATAATACATGAATTAGCTTGATTAAGGACCTTATGATCGTAGGTAGTTATGTTTAATATAATATGGTAATTGCCTCTTGTTAGGGTAGTGAGGGGGTCCCCAGCGAAAATTTCACTAATGTCCCTCAGCACTCTTAGACTATAATGGCACCAATTCAAAGTGTTGCAGATGTCGCCATACTGAAAGAAATTTGTTGCATTAAATGAAACTGTCAGGTGTTACAGTTGTATTTTGCCCTAAAGGTGAGTCATAAATATTTTCCTAATTATCAAAACGTTAGCTTTAATGGGTTCATATGATGTATTGGTCATCTGACCAAATGTTTTTCCTCATGGCTTTGATATTTGCCTGCCATTTTATTTTTTTTCAGTACTGAAAAGTGAAGGAGCCTCTTAAAATACCTGAAAAATGTATTGGTTGTCATTAAAGATGCATACTTGAAGAATCTACTGCATGCCTTTCAGCAATGTCAGGATTTAACTATTTGATCAGTGATAAATACCATATAATTAATATGCACATGTGTATGATAAATTATATTTGATTATATGATTACATGTAGAATTATGTAAATAGAATACTTTGCCTTTTATTGTCAAATTCAATACAATATTAACCATGTAAAGAATCAGGCTTATAGAGAATCCTGGCAGAGAGCAGCAAGCTGTGCTATCATCACCAGAGAAAATGGTGCTGTTTATTTGTGCATCACTTGCTGCCAATGGTCCCTGGCTTATCCCTAATGCTAATTCTCATTTCAGAGCTGCGTCATGGGAATAGTGTTTTGATAATGCATGTGAAGTGCTTTCCATCCCAAATGTTATTATTGGCAGCCTGCATTTAATTGATTGATTAACTAGATAGGAGTATTTTTCAACCTCTCTCAAATTATTTTATACCGGAATGAGTTATCAAATAGAAATAATCAGCTTATCAGTTTACTTTTTTTGCAGATGTATTTGCTGGCGATAGAGAAAATGTTCAACATAATGACTAACGATTATCTAGCATGCACTCCTCCCACACACAAGCTGTTTTTCTGACATGTCCTCTTTTCTTACTCATGTCTCCTACTGATCTCTCCATATGGTTTACATGTTTGAGTTACTGCACATGTTCTGTACAATTTGTACCCTCACACATCTCCTCCGTCACTTTCCAACCTGTGATAAAGCGCAACCTTGTTGAGGAACATATTGGAAAATTACTGACAGCTCCACCTGTGAAAAGACACTGATAAAAATGCCTGGACAAATCTTGAGAGAAAAATACCCAATCAAATAGAAGTCATCATCTGACATACATCTGCACTGCAGTCATGCAGCCCTCTAACATTATAAGGAATGCACACAGGCTTCAAGGTGACGAACATCTGAAGGGGTGCATTATTTATGTATAATTTTTTATGAATGTTGGCTCAGTATAGGTTGACGTTATTTCTTATCATCACAGCAATGTATAGATTTTTCAGAAACAAACGAAGCTTTATTGGCATGAATCAAGTAGCAATGAGTGTTAGCGATGGGTAGTATTGAATGTAATCAATGAATCAAATAGTAATGAGTGATAAGTGAGCCAAAGCACATTACAGTATTATAGGATCAATAAGAGGCAATATAAATTAATATGGTACAATAAAGATTAGGCAAATTCAGTAATTACAGGATTACAGTAATTACCATTTTTGTTGATATGATACATATGACATCATAAACATGATTATATATAGTGCATCCCAGACAATTTAGAAGCTAATTATCATCCATAAGATAACAAAATGTAACATATCTGGCAGCAGGGAGCTTTTTTTCCCCACATCTTCCCTAATTACCACTGTGAGTATGGATAAATTCATGAAGAAATAGAAAAAATAGAAATGCCACATTAAAAAAAGGGAAATTTTTATTTTATGAATTTGTGGGTGTTCTAGGTACCTACTTCTTGCAGTGTGCAGGCTTCTTTCTTTCTTTCTTTCTTTCTTTCTTTAATAGTATCCAAGATTTTCATATTCAACTTTCAGTAATAACCATGTCATCCAACCTGGCATGACATACTAACAATTTAGGTTTGAGTATAAGTGGCAGTTAAAGAAGTGAAAGCCAGGATTGGTCAAGTATTTAGATGTGGGTGTATTTGGATCAATTGGTGATGAAAACACATACCTGAAGGGGTTGTGAAGTGTAGAAACCTAACATTTACTTTTATCCTGGAGACTTTCATCAAACCTAAGTCAACTTTAGATATAGAATCTTATAAGGGATGGATATGTAACGATCAAAGTTGCCTGTCTTATTTTCTTCTGTTTGTTCTTTGAAGAAATCTTTCAAAAAGCACAAATGCACACAATTATGGGTGCCTCAGTGATGCCGACCACTGCATCACTGTCATACCCATAATAACACAGCACAGCAGCCTTTGGGGTGTTATTGCTGTATTGAAATCTTGCCCCAACAGGAACAGGAACATAATCTATGACGACTATCAAAATGTGATTGCCAGTTTACACTTGGAAATTGTTCAGAAGAAGACTGCATGCAACAGACAAACAGGCTTCATGAATGGTAATTTGATTCATGCAAGCATGCCATCTGCAACACAACATGCATTTTCTCCTGTGGTCTAATGTCTAACTGCTTATATCAAAGTTAGGCAGAAATAAAGCTATGGTAACAGAGAGATTTTAAGACTTTCAGTGGAAGAATGACAAGGCGGAACAAACACGAAAATCACAAGGCAATTAAAAAAGACAAATTTGATCAGGGTTTTAAGGACAGGAGAGCCCCGCAGCAACAAATGGTGAAGCAACATTTAATCAACAGACACTGAGCCTTTTCTCAAGTGAACACTAGAACCCTACCAAGAACAATATCCTGAATGCCAGTGGCTGCAGAAAAAAACAAAGACAATGGCAATTGATCACATTGCTTTTTATTGATGGTGGTGGAGGATACAGCATTCAGACTCATAGACCCCATTACTGAGCATTTCTGAGACATCATCTTGCACTCAGAGATTAGTTGGAGGTCTCATGTTGCTAGTGGCATTCCTGAAATCTGATTTGCCATGCCAGTTTCCCACACATCTGGAAGTCATAGCTTAAAATTGACTTTAAGTGTGATTTCTCATCCTGAAAAATATAAGCTGCTTTGGCCTGAGAGTAAAGTAAAAGTCAGGTGAGATCGGGACATGTGAACTGTGGTGTCACTGAAGCAAATAAACACTCTGTTATCATCAAAATCATAATTCACCATAAAATAATTTGTTATTGCTGATATATGGTTTACTATAGATGAAACGGCCACAATGGGTGAGACATGTTGCAGTTTCCACCTTCAATTTAACATTAATTGTGGCTAAATGTGGGTGTATGGCAATTGTATTGAAGGTCCACACAGTTTTGTGACTCTTCCACGGCAAAAGATCCAGCAACCAAAAAAGTTGTTTAAATGGTAAGTATTGGTAGAAAGACTCACTTTTTATCCTTGCCTGTCTCTGGAGTAAAGCTCTTGAAAACACTTTCCCTTTTTCCTTCTTTTGGCCCCATTTAGTAATGGCAAAGACCACAAAGTCCCACAAAATTCCTCCAAAACCCATGAGTTGAATGATTTTTTTTGTGAAGACACAACACAACTCAATTGAATTTAGAGCAGGCAGCTCATATTCTGCTTATTACAGGTATGATGAACGAGGCAAAACATATATAAAAGAAATCATTCGTTCATTTGTTCATTCATAGATCATCATGCTTTACATTGCCTCACCATACTGGGTCTTCATCCCACCTATGCATGGCCATTTTATACACTTACATAGACTTCAGAGTGTCTTGAGTAAAAATATACTATACATGCAACTTTTATTTTTATCAGATTGAGATAAAAATTAAAGTGTAAAATTTCTAGAATAGGAAAGGACATCTTGTGATATTATTTCAATCAGTTTTCTAACTGGACTGCAGATACATTTCTGTTGTGCAATTTGTAAATATACTTCTTTATAGCAGCTTTGTTTGTGTATCAATATAAATCTATGAATTATACTATCCAATTAAAATCCTTTCAAACCAGTTATTGTTGATATTTGATAAGGCTTCCAGGATATGGCACAGTACATACAAAAAAATTAAAACCTTTATCAAACTCCTGATTATCTCAGACATGCAAGGCCATCCGTAAATGCTGAAGAAGATGCGCCGTGCTTCAGAATTCAAATTAAGTTCACAGCGGCAGAGCTGCTTCTCTATGCAACATAGCCATCACCAAAACAGCAGGGGTATTGAACAGACATTCACTCTAATTATAAATCAGCCTCTTTCTGCTCAGACTGCTCAGATTGCTCACACTGCTCTCTGACTCTCTCCCTCTCTCTCTCTTTCTCTCTCTCTCTCTCTCTCTCTCTCTCTCTCTCTCTCTCCTCTCTCTCAATCCCTTTCTCTCTTTCGCCCACGTCTACCCACAGCCAAATACCTTGGTTCATCCAAGGTAAATCAGCACTGAGTAAACAATCACAACCATGGAGGATACAATTTAGATCAGGATTCGGAAAAGTTCTCAGAAATGAACAAATCGACTCCCGTCTAAAGAGGTTGATGCAGTTTATCTCACATTTAATGAAAACACTATTTGATGTGAAACTGTGGCAGGTACATTTAGGGTGCTTTATCTCAGCCCATGCATCAATGAAATGTAAAAATGCACACAATAATTTGTGTGTGACAGAATAAATGGCTGCTCAAAATTAATCTGTGCAATCAAATTATGATTTTTTTTATATCAGTAGAGACTTACTGATGACTCATTTTAATTTAATCTGGAACATCTTCTGCAGTTGTGATAAAGTGATTCCATCTAATGCATGGTGACTCCTCGTCCAGACTCCTAACAGGGTGACTACCCCAGTTACCTCGGTGATCATGCTTTCTGACTGTCCAGTGAAGTCTGCCTGCCATCCTGAGCACATCTGTGCTTTTGTGCAAACAAACATAAACAGTCCAGTGTGGCATCAGAGATCTCCTTTACATGTAAAATACATTAAAAACAAAAGATTTCTGGCCCAAATAACAACAACATCGTATCACACATGCTAAAATTCTCATTAAGTTAAATGTCAGATTTTGCCTAAATCTCTCCATCATTGTGTGTTAACTTCCTGTGATCCTTAGATGGAGATGGGAGGTTCATGTGTGTGAGTGTGTGTGTGTGTGTGTGTGTGTGTGTGCACGTGCATATGCCTTAACCTTCCCCTTTGCCTTTGCGATTGTCCAGACCACACCCTGGGGCGAAATGAGTCCAGAGGAGTGAGGGGGGCCCTGCATTGTGGTGGCTGAGCTTAGGAAGGATTTAAACACTACTACTTAGCGGCTCTTAACCTCACTGACCCTTTTGGGACTGATACAAATCCTGTTGTGCCAGAGAATTACATTAAGCCCTGGCTTTGAACCCAGGCTCCATTGAGCACATGGATTGGAACATTTGCGGCAGATTTTTCAGCTCTCTTACACTCTAACTTGGTTGGCCGGCTTTTAACCGCATGTGCTACATCGGCAGAGGATGTGATGACTAGATCACGCCTCGATGCTACACGTGCTGCTGCGGCTGCACCGGGATGAGGGGTCGGAGATGGGCGACACAGGTTGTCTTTGTATTTTTTAACAAAAGTTTTGATAACAGTCTTTCAGGTGGGTGTTTACTGCCAGTCTACCAATATTCCAATGACCATGACAAGCAATCACTGCACTGACCACTGCAGAAGAGCCAAATTTGAAGAGTACAATAAATAATAACAATAAAATCTCCTTTAGCCTCTGTGTAACTCACAAGCCCTGTCTCATAATATAATTGTCTCTGTCTGTCTCTGTCTTGATGCCTATTTCTTTATTTCTTTCTGTTTGTCTCTCTAATAACTCATAATCTAAACAGATACCCTGCATAATATAATCATGGTCTCACCCCATTCAGTCACTATTGAAACCACCTGGAGCCTGGAAGGCATTTCCTTTCCCTCACGCCACAGAGGAGATGAAATTTAAGTCTGCCTCTCTGTGCTTTTTTAAGTGGAGGGGGCACTCCGCTCACTTATAGCATTTTTCTATGGGTAGACAGAACAGTGGAGACACAGAAGATGAGGCTCTGGCGGGATTCGATCCCAGGCTGGTGAGGTCACACGTAGGCTTCCAGAGGGTGCGCTTTCACCTGCTTTGTTTTAAATTACTTACTGTACCCTCCCTCCCCCCTGGGAGATTTTTACAACCGCAAAGCACAAAATGGCCACAGTTTATCTGTGGGGATTGATAGGGTTATTGATCAGTGGCAGTGACTCAGCGGTTACTTCACCAGGTGCTGAGCTCACTTTGGAGCCCAGACTCCCTCGCTGTAGGAAGTTCAAGACGCTCAAAAGCCCCTGGAACCCTATTTTGTTAGGATTTTTCTCTTTTCACGCGTCTTCATTTTTCTCCCTCTGCTTTGTCTTTGCCTCCAAATTTCTTGGATGGGTTTCAACTCTCACCTACAACGCAGCCAAAAAAAAATCACCCGATGGTGGCGCTACAACAAGCAACTTCATGTTTTAGCCTCTGACTTCTGAGCCATATGGCACAGAATCAGTTTTTTTCCTTCATATTTATTGGCTCAAGATGAATCCATTGCATAGACTGGGTTTAATTTTCACTATGATAGAGTTTCTGCCATTTTGAATATTATGCAAAGCTATTTTTGCTATTCCTCCTGCGAAGTTCATCGAATCTCCATGAAATTTTGCAGAGAGCATATTTTCACCCCAAGATTAAAGATATTACACAGCATTTTGAAAATTCAAAAATCCATACTGTGATGCACAAAAGAGCTTGATGGTAAAAACACATAAAAAGGAGGTGAGACATAAATCCTAAATGGTTGATGGTAGACCAGGCCAACATTATATATCTGAGATGGGCACTGAGGTGCATCAAACCGCATTTAGTTATGCTCTATAATGCCACCCTAAGGCCAAAATAGGCCACCAATTTTTTTTCTTCTGCTCACATCATACCATGACTTTTGATACTCGGAACTGTCTATGATGCACAAACAGGAAAGCAGGCATAATCCCTGTCTTAATATGCACTTTGTTTTATTGTAAAACCCCTTGAGCTACAACTTTTGTATGAAATGTGCTTCTTATATGTTATATAAATTATCATTTTTTATATTTTTATTATTATTATTATCATAATTATTAGATGCTTTATGCTAAAGCAGTGAAGCAAAAACAAACTAAACTAAACTAAACTAAACTAAATTAAACGCAAATTATGGATCAGCCAGATGGTAGCAGTATAACAAGAAACTTTTCATACTGGTCAATAAGTCATGAAGTTTATAGCCTAGAATTATTTTTGACCCAGATTCACTACATGACTCAACATGAATCCATTGCACACACTGGTTTCACTTTTGCCTTATCAGTTTCCACTTTGAATTTTATGCCAAACCTTGTTTGTTTCACAATTTCACCCACACAGTTGATCCAATTGCCAAAAAATCTTGAACACAGGATATTTAGACTTCCTGGATTACGGCAACTAAACCAAGTTTGGAAATCCCAGATGGTTTCACTGTGACAAACAAGGTTCATGGTGAAGAAGAGGAAACAGAAAGTCAGGCATTATTTGTAAATGCTTAAGGCTAGATCAAGTAAACTTCCCATTAATGCTATGGACTTAGCCCTAACATGTGAAATCACACATCAGGCTAATTTGCAATAATTTGAAATGATTATGATTATATTATGATTATGATTATTATTGCTTCTGCAAAGCTGACTCAATCTCCACCAAATATTACACACAGCATATTTCAACTGCCAAGCTGAACTGAGTGTTGACATAACCATTTGGCAAAGGCAGACAAATACAGTTGACTGGAGAGATGTTTTGGGCGAGATCTACAAATGTTTTGTGCCCTGACACACCTTTTTTATGGAGTTACGGTGCTTATGGTAATGAACTGTCTATTTTAATTTATCAAAGCTGATAGTAATTACCAACTCAGTGATTGCATGTGCTATTTAACGCCTGCATGTCTTGCATTTGTTATTGCCCAGAGGAGACATGAGATAGAGACAAGACACGCCATCATACTTTTATTTCTGTGACAGAACATTTTCTTCCTCCCACTGCCTTAGCACTTCCCGAAATGATAATCCGTACAGCATATTTATTTGAAGGCAACACTTGTGGACTTTTCAATATATGAATGTGTTTTTTGCTTCTGCAAAAGAAAGATGCATGCACACAACGGGTGTTTTGAAGCTGATGCGTTCAATTTTGCAACCCTGACGATAAATGCATCCACAAATACTCCACAAATTTATCAGATATTTACATATTTGGTTCAATATCACTGAGGCAGGCAAAGAGACTAGCAATGTTTACAATTTTAGACCAACAGTTTTAGACCAACACCTTTGAACTTGTCAGACATTGTTAAATTTGGGCATGGGTTTGTGTGGGTTTAGGGTAGCGTAATGAACTGAGCCTGCTAAAAAATAATCGAAGCTTTGGCTAGTAACTGGTTTTGCCAATCATGCCTTGTGTGAACACAAACAGTACATCTGACTGATTTATGGGGTAAACACATTTCTCGGCAAGGATGCAAAACTTGGCCATGCCCACAAGCATAAAGTGTTTCAAAACTGAGGCTACTTAGCTTGGTAAATCTGCACCATTATCTCTTCACCAGGCCGTTCTGTTGGATTTATGCATGTTTAACTATTTTACTCATCTCCACTGTGATAATGTAACTATATTGTTTGTGTCCATTACAGACCATATTTCAAAGGGACGAGTGGGGTGGGGATGGTGCCTGAGAATTATGTTCATAGAGCATTTATACACTTATATGTGGGTAAGCTTAGTTCTGATGCTCTTTGGATAAATTATGTATATTTTTGGAGTATGGAGGAAGAGAATGGAATTTTATTTTGCTGGCCGGTCATAATCCCTCAGCAATTACATTTATTGTCATGTGAGTAGCAATTAGTTTTGTATAAAGAAAAAAAATTGAGATTCTTGAAAGATTATTTTTGGGCATTTCTGCTTTACTGGATAGGTACAGTGAAGCAAGACAGGAAAAGAGGGGATGACATGGAGCAAAACCCAGGCCACTGCACTCAGCAGCATGTGGTGTGTGCTCCACATGGTCCGCCACCGAGGTGCCCCCAAAATCTTGAGATACTATCAGTTTCAATAATGGTGCCCTGCTGTACTCTCATTTCATCATTTTTGATTGTCATTATGCAATAGCCTAACTTGCTCATTCTTGCCCCTATCAGCCCCTATCACAATACAAACATATTAGATTAACATGTTAACAAAATATAAACAAATGTCAACAGTGAAAAAAGAAAGAATAATTTAAAAGCTGCAATGTCATAAACTTTGTAGAGCAGACTCACTTCTTGCAGTGTGTGTGTGTTAGCATCTAAGCGCTCTATCTGAATCAGTCTCAGTTAAGTTCAGCTCAGGTTTGAATGAGTCACTCACCCTACTGTCAGCTGTTCTTTGCTTCCAGTAAAAGTATCTCAACTAGTCCAAAATACTGGAAGTGCATCGTTTCTCCTAAAATGTAAGTTGAGCCATGGCTAATACCCCAGCTGAGCAACAGCAAATCACAAAAGCATGCCCCTTTTCAAGAGAACCTCACTGTCTCCTGGCAAATCCTCACAATTTTCTCCACTAAACACTAAAATGGTTAGTCATGAGTTAGCCCTTTATGCGAAATTTACTGTAAGCAATTCAGATTAGATGAAAGAGACATGTGTCATACAACTGAACTTTGCATATGAAAGAAAAATGCCTATTCAGCATTTTTAGTTCCAGTGATTGCTAACTTCTCTGTAAACTTTAATCAAGTGGGTCATTGTATTCAGGGTGCGCTCCTTTGCCAAGCTAGCAGTTGCAAGTGAATTTGCATAGTTCTTTAGTTGTTCTGCCTCTCATTTGGTAGCAATGCAACTCGTACTAGCATTTAAAAGCTTTAAAGAAATAAACAGCCTAAAATTGGCCTCACATTGCTCTCTAAACTCACACCACAACTGAAAAACTGACCATTTATGGGTGAAAGGCCAACATGGAAATCAACTGGGCTCTCATTCACGCAAGCTATTTTCTGTCTATTTCAAGGGCAGGCTGTTGGGCTGACATTCAAACGTTCTTTTTCTGGCAAGGCAAAGCTGTTTTAGGTTAACAGCCCCCCAGATTCCCGGATAGCCCCATACCGTAGGTTATAGGAAGAGGGCCTCAAGTCTCACAGCTTAATTTATGGAAACCGCAGGGATTGAGGTATATAAATGTAAAAGACATAACAAATAACATAGGCTGAAATATAGGAGGGAATTTTTTCTCCAACTGTCAATTTGCATCAAGTCTCGACATTCAGGGGGTCATATTAAAATGTGAAATAAAGTGCTTTTTGAGTATCGTCTGATAACCACAAAAACACGAATCAAGACTTTTCTCTGAGAGACTGTGAAAGTCTTTGGGGTTATATGGGAATACTGGTGAGAGCTTAACATGAGCCGGTTAACAAATATGCCAGCCCACACGCATGCAGAGCACGTAGGAACCCTCCATACATTCTGCTTCTCATTATGCTCACTTACATGCTCCTCATTATGTTCAGGCTACCCTTCCCCCAAGTCTATAGCCTTTTAGCTATTTATGTGTCAACAGAATTACCACGGAGAAGCGTCTCTGTCTCAGATGAACGTTTTTCTCCTTCTTTAGCTCCTTGTTCTGCTCTGTAAGACCACATGTGATCCCTCCTCGATCCATAGCGATTCCCAAATGTGCCCTTATGATGGCCACATTCTTATGTTGTTTTTACAGTAATAAGACGATGATTTGCGCTCGTTACGATCTCAAATGCATCACAGCAAAACTGTGTATATAGAAGCCCATTAAGACTGTCAAGACATTACACAATGCGACACATTACACAATATATACCGAGTTATGTATTGTGTAATCATATCAGAGTTGCAAAATGTGCTTCATATGATGAATAAGATGCAGTCAGCATTGTTAAATCCCACCCTTTTCTCCTGTCCTTCCAAAATACTGGAGCTAATCTCAAGGCAGTGAGTGTACAAGTCTGTCCTCAGCTGAACTTTGGGTGGATGAAATGGCAAATACACAGCTGAGTACTGTGGCTCTGCTTAGCCTCTCTCTCTCTCTCTCTCTCTCTCTCTCTCTCTCTCTCTTTCTCCCTCTCTCTCTCCCTCTCCCTCTGCTCAGCATTAGCTTGCTTTGCTCCGTTGCTCCATGCCTGCCTGCAGCATGCCAACAAGTAAGATCTGAGATCTAAGTGTGTCAGGCTGGACTCATATCATTTCTAAATATGTGAGAGGAATGTCATTTGGAATTCCCAGCAGAGGAGGGAGCGACATACACAGACAGAGACAGTCAATCAAGATGGCAGATGCACACGTGCATGCAGTCACGCACACACACACACACACACACACACACACACACACACACACACACATGCTTACAATGCCCCTGCTAGTTAGCAACAGCCAAGCTAGCTACATAACCATGTTAACAGTTACTTCCTCTGGTCCTGCTTCAACAGATGGC
>OMKZ01021323.1:0-12445 GCA_900302535.1 Neoniphon sammara | reverse complement strand
AGGAGGGAGCGACATACACAGACAGAGACAGTCAATCAAGATGGCAGATGCACACGTGCATGCAGTCACGCGCGCACACACACACACACACACACACACACACACACACACACACACATGCACACACAGACACACTCTCAAATTGTATAAACAGTAGACACAGCTATCCGGCCATCTCCCTCCTAATGAAAAGTGCACTGATGACATGGATGTAAAAAAGAGGCTTTATTTCTGTGGCAACCATGAACCTGACGGAACAAAAAATACGCACCAAAAAACACTGCATTGCGTCATGGCGTAAAATGCAGGTGACTGAGATAAATTTTGTTCTTATTCTGCTTCTGAATGAAGCCCTAATCAAGGACAATATGCTTCTGATATTCTAATAAAATGGCATCTTAGGCCACCAGCAAAGACAAAATAATTTGCTTACAGCCCTGAAGAGCAAAAGGTCACAGCAACCCGTTACAACAGAGGATATTAGTGTCTTGAGTCTTGAGGAAGAAACTGATAAAGGTCCAGATGCTTGTTTTGTACAATATGAAACCAGAGGGGCAGAAGGACGTCCCTCCACCATCTGTCCGCAAGGGAGAATCTGAATGTAAGAAATGCTATACTTGTTGACTGTCAGTGAAAAAATAAAAATAAAGATTAAAAAAAGAACAGCAGCTAAATTAGATGTGTAATTAGCACACCTCTGTAACAGGAGATTCAAAAGTAACATTTTTTTGTGATCAGTATTATCATTTATTACAAGACTTTGTTGAATTTTCAATTCTGATTGGCCAAGGAGTACTTTCTAGTCATATCACTCCACAATCAAGGGGAATATTTACATCTGGTATTACTGTAAAATGCAACATGTATGTGGATATATGCTATTAATCCAATCTCACTGTTTACATTCACAGTGGGTATGTATACACTTTCCTGTTGTCTGTTTTCTGTCCACACTGTGATCAGATCTCATTGTCGTTCACTATGTAAAGCAGGCAAGTGGCTGGGGAGCTGGCACTGACAACAAAAAACAAGCATGGCGGGTGAAATAACACGGCAGGGTTCATTACACTATACAGGCTATATTTACTTTTCACTGGAGGTGAAAACTGTTGTCTTTTACAACTCTTTTGTAAGAGGAAACAGAGATGATGACGAGTCATTTTTGAGGCACTAGTGTTTGTGGCTGCTCTGAATGCTAATGCAGGGACTTCTTCACTGAGGGCGAGGGGAAGGAGCGAGGGGAAAGATTGCTGTGAGAGGACTGCGCTGAAGTGTTTTGGTGAAGCTGAGACGATGGCAAGCTTCACATCGATTCCAAATGTTTCTACTCCAAGGGAGGTACATTCTCACAAATGTGAGAAACGTGCGGTACAAATTGCATTTATACCTGCATGCCTGTGGCTGAGATCGGCTTGCAATGTAAGCCAGACCAGGGGGGTCTGGCAGATCTGATCGCATTCTGATCATACACTGTGCGGTATGCATTTACATCTCGCCTCAACATGCTGTTTTAGTTATCCAGGTCAAGAATTCAGGCTAATTTTGTTGATTTCTCTGCTTTGTATCAGGCTTTTTATTCACCCAGGGCTTAATTCCCCTTAATTTACTGTTAAGACTTTACATGGTTCAATAATTCAGTTTTTTTAAAAAGATATGCCCACAGAAGTGTGTCTATTTCATATTCCTTCTTGCTGGAACATAAATATTCAGCATGCTTTAGGAACAATAGCAGGTATAGAAGAAATGTAGTGAGAGGTTGAAATATAATGCATGCTCCAGGCATCAATGCACAATACTGTAACAAAACTCAATCCATTTATCAATCCATTTAGTGTTTTGTAAACACATTCATACTTTTAAATTATGACTCAAAGGTAAAAGTGAAGATGATCCATCACCATACAAAAAATAAAAATAAAATGCTTTTCCTACAATTGAATTAACTTAAAACCAACTTAATAACACCACAGCAGCGTACCTACATGCACCAAAATGTGTTAAGGTAAATTAATTCAAATGGCAGTTAATGCAGGTATTCATATAAATCCAGTTGTTGTAATTAACATAAACATTTAAATTGCAAGAGGAGGTTATTGACCATGACAGCACGCAAAAAAAATAAGTCAGGTTACGAACAAGGTTTAAGAAGAATTGTATCATGCCAGTTAGGGCTGGGCAATATATCAATTTTATATCGAAATCGTGATATAAGACTAGATATCGTCTTGGATTTTGGATATCATAATATCGGGATATGGTATATGTGGCTTTTTCTGGTTTTAAAGGCTGTGTCACAATAAAGGGATGCGATTTTCTTTCTGAATTTATTAGACTGTTCTTGCTCTTCTACTATTTTCCTCTACCTGCTTGGTCATCATATCCACATTACTGATGATTGTTTATCAAAAATCTTGTGTAAATATTTCGTGAAAACACCAACAGTCATGCATACAATATTGTCATAATATTGCTAAGGTATTCAGTCACAAACATATAGATATTTGATTTTGTCCATATCACCCAGATCTAATGTCAAATTTATATTTTGGACAAAGAGCTTTTGACATACCAAATAGGCAAAATCAGATTGTGCCAAATATCAAATTGGCTCTACCTAAATTCTGAGGTGTGCTCAGCAGTCTACAGTTCAAACTTATTAGTTTGCATCTTTCCTTATGGCTCTCTTTTTTCTCACAGACAGCTCTAACACATTGGCTGGTACGTAGGTAGGTGTTTACTCCTTAAAAAACCTCTCACCTCCCCCACAAACACATTAAATATGGAATCACAAATTGAAAGTGGACTTGTGTTGACTCCTTATGTAACCAGGCTGTCAGGATGTGATGATTTGAACAAAAAGTTCCTCAGTGCTGTGTAGGAGGGAGAGGACATCAACAACAGCTTTTGCCAGACTAAAACTCATGTTTGGAAAAGTTGTTTTTAACACATGCTGTGGAGTGAAGTCCTGTTGGAGAGATGCTCTTTAGCCCTATCTGCTCAAAACGGGGGGGCTGGACTGAGTCAGTCACCTGTCTGGACTCATCCTTTGTGGAAAACTGAAAACCCAAATCATCAAAGAGGGAGAAACTGAATCATGGTTTGTACTCAAATTTACATGAAATGATTTTGAAGCGGCACATAGGCAACATCCACTGTTTAAAGGTGCACTACGCAAAATTGAAAAAGAATCGATTGAAATGAGGACCCTTTAGACTCAACAGAAAATAATGTTAAATAAGCACAAACGGCTTATGAAACAGCATCATGGAGGCTCGCATTCAAAAATGAGGGGACTGAAGTCCTACAGTCTACATGGTTCTCATCGCTGACCCAACCCACTTATAAATTACGTGTTTATTCCGCAGTTTTTGTCAGTTGAGTCTAAACAGTCAATCAACCCTTAATTTGACCCTTTTAAACCAAGTCATGTCCAGAGCTGAAGTTACAATTTAACAACTTTTGCAAGTTCGACAGAAACTGCATTTCTATAAAACATTCTAATCAAGTGAATAATTAAATGCCACTAAAAAAATCAAGTGAATAAAAGGTGCATTACTACAATATCTGTTTAAATCCTGTGCATATGCCCTGTTTTTATTTGGCAAGTGCATTTCCATCACAAAATACTTCTTTTTATCAAACAAAAAGTTTATCCATCTCAAGTGAGCGCTTAAACTTTTAGTCACATTTTTGGGATTTTATTTGACATTTGCCATTTACAATCAAGCATTTGTAATTTGATACAGCAAAAAATGTGCATAATAAAGGGTGGATGGAGAAGTGGTTAGTTTTGACAGTTGTTGTAACGTGTGGTGCCCAACATTGGGAACATCAATAATGGAGTGATAGACATAAAGACACCTTCACCGTGTATTGTCAGCCCCGCTTATATGGATTTTATCTTGAAAAATAGTGATGTGCATGAAAAAGACCAATTAAGGAAAAAACAGATTATCTGAAAATGTGGAGGAAAATGCATCACCTTAATCCGAAGTGGTTATTCAGACTTGGACTTGGACTCAAGTACAGAAGACCTGAGATTTGAACACTAAGGACTTGAGACTCCACTTGGACTCAAGATTTGGTTACGTGACCACAACACTGTACGCTGCAGCACTCTGAGGGGGCTTGTATATTATTCCTGCTTCTAAGCAGCATTCCAGCCTGGGCCAAGTGCAGCCACTGGGGAGTATTTTCTTTTTCTGTTGTGTTACTCTGCATGATTTCAAAAAACCTCACAGCATTGGCATCCTGGTGGCCCAACTTGATAAAGCATATACTCTGTGCTCATGACCTCAGATTGGCCTGGTGCTCTTTGCTGCTTGTCCTCGCTCTCTCTCCTATCATTCCTGCTACTCTGCCCTGTGTGCTGTGTAATAAAGAAGGTGCCATAAGGTAATCTTAAAAAACAAACTCACTGTGTACAGTAAATCAATACTAAACAGGCATAACACTAATGAAATGTGTATAGTGATACTTTCTACTTAGGTTCCCCAGGCCAATTCTGCTCTGGGTTTTGTGTGCAGCGTTGGCTACCGTCCCTCTAGCCTATACAGGCATCCTTTTGTAGTCCCTTTGCCAGTTTCTTTTCCAGTTATCTGTGCTCCAAAGGCCTGGGCAACACATGAGTCTTCCTACCCTCCCTTCTTTTATTGGTACAAAGCCCTTGTCCAAAACACCTCGCCCTTTGCCTCATTTGTAATTTACTATACAAACAAGACTGTGGTATTGCACTACTGCTGCCCAGGGGTCTTTAACCATATTGTTCTAATAAATTGTTCTTTATTTTTGATGAATCAGCCAGTCCCATTCATTCTGGATATCTACCAATTTAGGAACTGAGCCCTTATTAACTTGTGGAGCGCCATTCACCCCTACACGTAATCCGGCAGCTTCACACCGTATTATCTTGTGGTATGTTTAAGTATTTACTTCTGTGCGGAGTGTGTTATTTTTACGGTTTGTTTTATAGTATGTATGGTATTTCAAAGCTTTAGATATGACCCTTATTGTGGGCTTAATCACACAAGAGCGTTTTATTACCCAGTGTAATGTTAGTCCACTAGCACATCGTAATCTGTTCTCTCTCTGCCAATGAGGCATACTAAGAGTTAGGAAATACTTCCTTCTGACTTCTGTTGTCCAAGCATGCATCTCAATACATCTCGCATGCCGAGTACCTCTGTGTTTCTATTCCTGTGTCTTTTGCTTGGATGGACGCCTCCCCCACACACACACCCCCACCCCCCATCCCCATTTTTAGTCGAGTGGTCAGTGGATCATGGACACCTAATTACGGCACATGCTGTCCTTAAAAAACAAGGGCACCAAAGCAAGAGACACGGTGTCCTCAAAAACAAGCCACATGCTCTCTCTCTTTCTGTCTCTGTAACTTCTCTGTCTGCCTGTCACTCTCTCTTTGCTCTAATGCTCCCTCTCTGACTTGTTCTCTCTCTCTCTCTCTTTCTGTCTCTCTTTCTCTCGCTCTCTCTCTGTCTCTCTCCCCCTCGTCTGTGCACAGAACCGGGACCTGAAATGACCAGCACACGTTCCCACCGGGGGGCTTTGACTGATTCATGTGGGAGCTGCTGCAGAGCTTCGTATTTCTTGTCTTAATATGTCCAGGCAGATGAAAGGGAGAACAGAGCAAACTGATGGTACAGGCCAGTGCTGCATTTTCATTCCTTTGAAACGAGAGTGTGATGCCAGGATTCACCAGGGGGTCTTGCAAAGCCAAGGCAATAATGAAGAGGAGAAGAGGGTTATGGGGGAAGGAGGGGGCACATGGCCACAGACTGGAAAGAGAGGGGAAAGAGCAAGGGAGAGGAGGAAAAAGGAAGAAGAGGGGAATACGGGGGAGATAAAGTGAAACACTTATCTGTTGGAATTGTGGATGACTGGAAATAAAGTAATGACCAACAGCAGTGTGTAATTTAATTAGTTTTATGCTTAGCTTTATAGAACCATTAAACATTATCCTTGAATCTACAGAGAACTGTGGTGGTGATAATTCCTCACACTCAAAACTGAGAATCAGTCAGATGCGGGCTCATTGTTGGATGTTTGAAATGAAGCTCAGCTCAGTTTCAGTAAACTGAGCTCCCGGAAAACACCATAAAGTTGACAACATTTGAACATTTGCACCTCTCTGTTTACCTGTTGAACATTTAAACACACCCTTTTCAATCCCTCCAGCCAGACGCTGTCATGTAATGGCAAGCCCTAATTGTAGCAAATCTAGAGCAAGAAGAAGAATTTGCCAAAAGCGTACACTAATTTACATTTATAATTATCATGTATTTACTACAACACCAGTTCCCATTGAAGGGAGGGGCCATGTGGTGTATGGGAAGCACGGTGATTATCAGACCTGTTTGGATTAGACAAACAAGTAGCGGAAATTAGCATGAGCTAAGCCAATTTGTTGCCAAATGCTTTGGAAGTCAACGCATTAACATTGTTCCTCATGGTCTGAAAAAATAGCTCCATTTGTCGGTAGTAGCCTTTCAGAAATAAAGTGACCAAGAGAATATGAAGAATCATTCAATCTATAAAAAAGTCTCCAGGTTGATCACAGTGGCAAGAAACAATCTTCAAGCTTGCAGCACATCAAACGCTGACCTTTTGCTCCACAAGGTCCCGTTATCCCACTTCCTCTAACATGATTTACTCCAATCTTGTTAGCATGAGCCTGAGGTGTGGCTACACACGACGAGACCCAGGTACACTAAGTGCACTGAGAGCTACATGGGGTTG
The DNA here is from genome assembly GCA_900302535.1 of Neoniphon sammara. Lineage (NCBI taxonomy): Eukaryota > Metazoa > Chordata > Actinopteri > Holocentriformes > Holocentridae > Neoniphon > Neoniphon sammara. The sequence goes on along the minus strand of OMKZ01021323.1, from coordinate 5,689 downwards.
TATGTAGGGCTGTGTTTGATTGGCACCCATATGGTCTGCATCTTATCGCATAGCACCCTACGTGATTTGTGATAAGAGGATTGGCAGATTATCCTGTTAATGAAAAATGCATACAAGGTAAAGATCACTATTATTCAAATCACCTGACTCCATTAGAGAGCTCTATCTGGTATGCATGCTAATGTATTAAATAATTGTTGGCAACTAGCGTTCACCTAAAAGTGAGAAAATGAGAAGTCGTAGCAGTTCTAAGGACGGATGATTTTAATGACATGCATGTAAACCTGCCAGGCTTGGTTAGGGGACTGCTGACATAGATATCTACTGCACTCTTTGAAACTACTTCCAACATTAAAAGATGCTTCTTCTCACGGGACTTTTAGCGTAATTTGTTTTGTTTATACAGGAAGTCAATGAGCCAGAACTTTTGTGTAGATGATTTTTAATGGACTTCACAAATGATGCAGATTGAGATTTTGTTTTCAGAAACATTGAATCTGCTGGCTCTAGGATAAAAACAAATACCAACTCTGAATTACCAAAAAGGTCTATCTTCATATTTTGGATAAAGCAGGTCACCAATAATTACTTAAAGGGATCCAAAAAAACATATTTTGTGAGATGTTAACTGAGACCTGTTGTTTGAGATTGTTTGTTTGAGTTCTATCCATTACATGAACTGTGCTACACAAATAAAGTTATTGTGAAGTTATTATTACATGTTAAACTGCTGATGTTTTAGGCAATAAATCATCCAATTCTACTTTTTGGAGTGGTAAAAAATAAAAACTAGGTGAACATTACTGGATGTTTTGTAGTATTTTTCTATGGTTTGACTCTATGTAATCAGATTGATTTGATAGCCACTCCTCCTTCATGACTCTCTCCACTCTGAATGTATTGCATTTTTCAAATTAGTGGGGCAGGCGTAACCAAAATAAAATTGGGTGTACCATCACCTGTTAACATGCTGTATACCAAAGGGTTAGCATGGGCATTCTCTTTGCAGATATTGGGTAAATTGACCAGTGTGCCAGACTCCCAAAAAGACCAAAACTGTTCAAAGTCAAGAAGAGATACATCAAAATACCTTTTCTACACTCAGGATGACAGGTTATTTTTTCATATGTGAACAGTTTCAAAGTATTTCAAAATGATCACTACATTTCAGTGAATGTTCTTTTTAAATACAACTGTTCATAGGTGGACTTACTGTATAACTTTCTAAGAAATGATAAAACACAGGAAACTACCTGCTTAGTCAAGCAGAATGTTTCTGCAGATCGTCTTCATTCAAGATGTTGTTTCTCAGTCTGTTAACCTACTCTGCCCCCGCTTTGCCTTAAGATCTCAGCCATTGGTTTTGCTTCACCTTCCTGTCCAGCATCACAAATGCTGCCAGTTGATGTTTGTCCCACTGCTTTAGCGGTATCCCGCAGAGACAACTCAGGGCAGAAAACACATCCTATTAAACACTGTTGAGTGCACAATGACCTTATGAGGACAGCAGTGCTTTGATTCTCTTGCAGTGGATTGGGTTTTTGGTAAGAACACGGACCTCACATTAACCTGTTATCTGCTATAAACCTGTACAGATGAATCATTGTTGTTTTTTTCTGGATAGTTTATTTCTATCCGGTATACATTACTGGCAAACAAACTATGAATATAAGTCCAGGTTAAATGTATCTAGACTTTATTATAGTGGTCAGTGTTCTTATATGAGAGATTTTTTTTGCAGAAAAATGAAACAAAAGTCTATGGTGAATTCTGAAATATTCCATTCCATTTTCCTGCTGAAAAGAACAATAACAAATAATATATTATACAGGATTTACAATATCTTTGATAACTTTTGCAAAATAGTCAAGTGCTGTATAGATGAATGCAAACAAAATTTAAATATCAACCATTTCCTCTCAGAATCACCGTCAATATCATGACAAATTTCGCTTCCAGAAAGACACAACACCAGGTAGGCAAGCAAAACAAAACAAAACAGATCAATAAAGCAAATTGATCACAGCAGTTGTGGGGGATTCAGAGAGCAAGAGAGACAGAGTCAGAGAAAGAATGACAGAGATAGAGAGACTGTCAGGGGTTGTCTCACTCACCCTGTTTTGCTACCATCTGTCCTGAGGACTGGCATCAATGAGTGTGCAGACGGGCACTCACTAATAAGTTCAAATAGACAGCAGTAAACCAGCAGTGAACAAAGCCACATGAGGACATTTCTCCACCACGCTCTCACCATCATCATTACTTGATGAGTGCAAATAAGGCAAAGCCAAATGAGACCCTTTCTTGTGTGAAAACTTGCCAGGGCCGTCTTGGATAGAAACCAAACTATAGAGAATACTTCTTAGAAACCAAAAAGAATCTTTTGTGGCTTGGACTCCAAGTCAGAATTGAGGTTCTGGGCACAGGCAAAAAGCTTCCTGTATATTAAAGGAATAGTTCACCCAAAAACTAGCCAATGAGAGAGCAAGTCAGAGGCGGGTATTCAATTCAGTGAATGTGCAGGCCAGCCACACATTGGTATTTGCAGATGAAGTATTAGAATAGGATTATTCATGTTTTTTTCTTTTCTTTTCTTTTTTTTTTTTTTTACCAAAAGTACATTGATTTGGGATGTACTCAGCATACAAATGGAGAGTCAAGACTTGAACTATGCTGTGCAGTAAGTTTGAGAATTTGAAACAAACTTTTTCATATCATTTGTGCTGCTGTTTATCAAAACTGACAACCCACAATTCCATTTTAACAGAAATCTAGCTACAGTTTTTGGACCTTTATGCTCCATTTAACTAAAACTTTTCAGGCCTGACATTCAAGACAACTTGGGGCGAGTAAATGATATCAAAAAATATATAATTTTGGCTGTGGTATTCCTTTAAATAAATTCAAGGCCATATTTCTCTCTTTTTTCAGTAATTAAACAAGGGAATTAGACATGTTTTGCACACAGGTCTTGGTGCATTTATATTATTAACTATCCTGAGAGATAACCCGAGAATATTGTGTATTGTATTAATGACATGCAATTGGTCAAAAGAGGTTATTAGAGGACTGATGCAGAAACAGAAGATTAAGGGCTCAAAAGGAGAACAGTTATTTAATTATTAGGCGTTTACTCACTGAAAGACATGATACCGTAACTTTGAACTGAGTACTTAAAAAACACATTTTGCCAAGTCTGATCTTGTTTAATTTATTAGGGAGAACAAATCTCATTTGACAATATTAACTTCAGTCAAATTGTATTTTATTAAGCTGTTATTTTTTTTAAAAAGGTCATTAGTTCAACTGAAAAATGTATTTGAAAATGTATTTGTTTGCAAAATGAAATGCTGACTTCTGTCATGTGTACAATGTCAGTATTATCTCAGACACAGATGAAGATAGGCAGATTCATTTGGTTAAGGTTAGGGGTATGGTTGGGTGAGGCCTTATATGTTAAGCCTGTTTTAGCGAATGGGCAACATGCCAACAAATTGTATGATCTCTGCTGGGATCTCCAGTGGGAGAACTCCTGTGGGATCCATAATAACGTGAATAAAACTGCTTTCCTCTCCCTAGCTGATCACCCATTGGTTTACACTTTTGAAATATGTCTCTTTGTGTTAAACAGGAAATACATCCAATTAAGGAATCGTGATGCTCTCAAAATGCTGTTTCATTGTGATTTTAAAGGTACACTCTGCAAAATTGCCAAGGGTTGATTTAAGGTGAGGGGCCCCTTAGTTTCAAAAAGAAAAACAACATGGAATAAGCACATAATTTGATTGCTGATTTTACATGGTTTTCATCAATGACCCATCTCACTAATAAATCACGTGCTTATTCCACGTTTTTGTCAGTTGAGTCTGAAGGTCACTTAAACCCATCCTTGGCAATTTTGCAATATCATCTGGATGCTAAACTGATAGGTTTGATGTATCATAACACCACTGCCAACCCTATGTGAGCGTGTCACGTTGACATCAGCGTCACCCGCCTGTGTAGCGTAGCCGTATCAGTTGTCTTTAAAGGGACCGTGCCCGACACCAGGCATCTACCACACATGCAGAAGGCACCTGATATCTGCTCGCCATGCAGTGCTACAAGTCAGGTCTTAAAAGACTGCACTTATTAAAATGGACATGGTCTGTCAATAGAAGAATGTTCAAACTGAGACACTGCTTTGCATCTCATTGAGAGTGATGTAACTAGCAAGATGAGACAGATTATTATACCATGTTTGGCCATTCCTCATTGGCTTGCCAGTTGCTGAGAAACAAACAGCCCACAGGGCAGGCAACAGCAGTTCATTCAAGCTGAGCTGGAACACTAGTGCTCTTTGATTTAGAAGAGGTTGTGGAAAGGGAAAGGGAGGAGGGAGAAGAGTTGAAGATCTTGTCCTTTATTCAATTCAGTACAAGAGAGATATCAGTGACTTGAAAGAGCCAGCATTGATGCTTATCGTAAAACGGTTTTGTCTGTAGTCTTTATGATATCTCATCAGTTGTGGTTTCTGGAAACCTGCCATCTCAATAAGTAAGGGGGAGAAAAGGGCTGCTTCCCAGATCAGCATTGTCCTCAGATGAACCTGGCACCTCTGCCAAGAATCCAGCAAAGTTTATAGAAGGTAAGAGTAAGCAGGTTAGCGTACATCTCTGTTTTTCGGTAACAACAAAAGATTAATTCTCACATAAAATTTAGACGCAGCAGGTAAGCATTTTCCATCACAACACTTTTATCTCGCTTTAGGAAAGTGAAGAGGATTTAGACAAAAGATTGTTAATACAGTTTCAGTGAGGGTGGGGTTGGAAGGAGGGAGGAATGGAGAGAGGGAGGGGGAGAAAACTGACGTATGGAAGATGGAACAGGCAAAAACAGGACAGAGATACAGAAATGTATACAATAAAAGACAATGAGAGTATGAGGAAGGGAGGCAGACAACGATGAAGATAGTGGAAGAACGAAATGTTCCAGTGGATGAAGCAACTGTCTAGCTCAGTGTTTCTTAAACTTTTTCTCTTGTGACCCCTTAAAACAAAGCGATGCCTCCTCGCAGCCTCCGTCACAGGCTGCATATGCAGAGGGGTGCTCCATTTTCAGCTTGTTTTATTTATTTCCTCATCAAAGGAGGCCTCAGTACTCAGTATTTTCACAAGAAAATCGTATGGATATGAAAAAATAAACATGATAATAAGATTGTATGATAAAAATTTGTTTTTCTATGGCATAATCATCTTGCAACTCCCTGAAAATCATCTCATGACCACATGGGGGGTCCTGACCCTCAGTCTGAGAATGCTGTCATCAGCCTGTTACTCATCCAAATGAGCTGCCCACATAAAGAAATTACAGTCCACCATCAAGTGTGGTAATGACATTCTTGAAGCTCCGCAGACACATCATCTGTAAATAGAAAAAGCTATTTGTCATACAGTGACCACTTAGCTTTATTTATACTGTACAAGAGGAATTTGATCAATAAAGAGGAATATGGTGTGTGGTGGTATTTCAGTGGGAAAACATGCAAGAAAAAGTGAGAGCCTGAATGAATGACAGGACTGGAACGCACACAGAGGGAAATGTCACCGCCATACACACATGTACTTCCAGTGACAGCTCTGGTGTGAGAGGAAACTCTGTGTCTGTAAGCTTACAAGCAGCGATCCATACTTGAGCATGCACATAACCT
>OMKZ01021322.1:2053-16992 GCA_900302535.1 Neoniphon sammara | reverse complement strand
TGTGCATGCACGCTTGCATGTGCGTGCTGTACATCAGTGCATGATTGTGTGTCTGTTTTCCCGTGCGTGCAGGAGTGCAGACAAGTCAATGGCTGTTGGTGTATGCGTGCATGTGTGGATGTGGATATGTGTGTGTGTGTGTGTGTGTGTGTGTTGTTTGTGTAGCTGTTTGATGAGGACTCTCTGGCTGTGTGTGTGTGTGCCAGAGAGACTCACACGGGGTTTGGATTAGAGTTCTTGTCCCGCGCTGCTACATCAAACAGATGCAAGATGCTGGTTCAACAGCTGGAGCCGAGTCTGACCTTCACAGAGGAGAGGAGGAGAGAAGAAGACAGGGAGGAAAGGAAAGGGAAAGTAAGGAGAGGAGAGGAGAGGATGAAAGAAAACACGTGGGTCAACATGCAGTATGGAGAGCTGAATCATCAACATCAAAAAACGAAACCTGGTAAAGATTCACCAGTGCCCACTCCCTCTCTCCCTCCCTCCCCCGCCATCCGCACACACACAAGACAGGCTACAGCTACTCTTCCCTAATTATAAAAGATAGACAAATTAGAGAGGGTTTAGAGAGCGGGAGCCAGCTCATGCATGTGCGTGGTGAGACAGAGAGAGAAAGCAGAGAGAGCGAGAGAGGGAGAGATGGAGAGAGGGTGAGAGGAGGGAGAGAGAGAGAGAGAGAGAGAGAAAAGGGGGCGGACATCTACATGAGTCCTCCATCTAATGAAAGTCATTAGAGGGGAGCAGGAAAATCATTCTAATAAAGCAGAGAGGTTGCTCAGTCTGGGCTGAGGGCCAAAACCACTACTAAAGCCCCAAATTCAGTGTATGTGTGTGTGTGTGTGTCTGAGAGAGAGAGAGAGAGAGAGAGAGAGAGAGAGAGAGAGAGAGAGTATCGATCTGTGGGCGGGTTGGGAATGGAGCTGAACTAATACAACACCTCCTCTTCCACTCACACACACACACACACACACACACACACACACACACACACACACACATACACACACCGGCTAAAATAAGATCTTAACTGTACCTTGAGGTATATATACTTCTCCTGTTAGCTCCTCTCCCCCAGCAGCTACTCTCCCTTGACAAATGTATTTTCTGATAGAGTACGAAGGGAACTTGAGGACATTACGGGAATCACAGCAGTGTGGGAGTGTGTTGATGCTGTTTCAAAATACATAAGCTCTGATACAAATTAATTTACAAGCAGCCTCGGCAGCACAGACTGTCTCATTATGATTTAAAACAAATGCATGCATCACAAGGGGCAGATGTGACTGAAACAGCCACAGCACCCTGATCACTGCAAACCCCGCTGGTCTGGTTTCATTTCCTCTGCTGACCTCTAGCTGAGAGAGGTAAAACTACATCTCGTCCCACAATGCACTACGCTCCATTTTATTCCCATCATTCACTGCAGCGAGCACCCTGCACCGATCAAGATGGCGGACAGACCAGGTAAACCTGCGTGCCCTCTGTGAAAATTACCATTTTATTCTTGTTTTCGGTTTATTAAGTACCGTGCTTTTTATGTACAATTTATATTTTTGGCAGTGTGTGTTTGTTTGTGAATCAAACCGTCTATGCGCACATTGCTACTGCATTTTTCTTGACTAGAAGGCCGCAGTGAAACGTCCATTGAGTCACGTCAAGGACTTTGACTGTCATTGTCAATTCCAAAGTTAATAATGACAAAAACGCATTGGACATTTAACTGCCATCTTCAGTGTTGTCTGAGGCATCAGTGTATCTTGGGATATGCGTGAAGTTATCATTACAAGTTTGTTGTCATCTTGTTATCTAATATAGCTAAGCAAGCGTAACCGTTAACGTTAGCCCGCTTGCTCGCTAGCTTAGCTAATGCAAAGAATCACTGTTGTCAGGCTCTGCACACAAATTGAACGCGGTGTCCTCACGAGCCTCCAAAAGAATTACGACAATTTACGATTTAAAAATAACTTAAATTTGAGCAAAACAAATGATAGATAGACCGGCTAAGCGTTGCTCTGTACAACGCGAAGCCAGTGTTTTTGTTGGGCTAATAAAGGCTCAAAATAAACGAGTAATGGTAAACTGTAAATTATCTAATTAGTGGCTAGTCAAGTTCCGGAACACCTGCTAAGCGACACATAAGCACCAGTACGATACGCTCATTAATATGCAAATTAATTGTCACGGGGTTACTGGTGTGTATTTATATTCGGCTGTACAACATCGCGCAATCAAGACTGATGACCGGAACTATCCATTTTTATCACTGGAGGCTCGTCTCAGTGAGAGGGAGACGCTAAAAGTCGAGTTTGTGCTGCATGTGCAATTATATGAAAATGAAAATGTGACTTAACTGATGTCTCCACTGTTGGTTGGCAGTTTCCATAGCTGAGAAACGGCTGATGGATGTGAAGCTGAACCAGCTGGGATCCTGGCTGGGAAGTCGCGACTTCACTCCCAACGGCATCATCTCAGCCCTCCGCAGGGGTGAGGAAGCTCGACCTTCATAAAGCTATATTGTATCAGAATAGAGCTGTCACATGTGCATCAAGAACCATTATGACTCGATTTGGGCTATTGTGTTAAATGACGAATGGCAACGCAGACGTCACAATTTACAAAAGATAATGTCAGTATAAAAGGCGTCTTGCATTTCGGCGGACTACATTCATTTACATACAAATGCTAATCAGTGATTCAGCAATATTTTTAAGAGTTGTGCTCACCCGATCTTCCTAGTTGCAGTACTGTCACCCCCTTAGTTTAAACAACTCCTGTCTCACCTGATAAATAACTGCAAGAAGGACATGATTACTCGTGAATTTTCAATTAGTTTATTCTCTCACCTCTGTAGTTTCAAGGTGCAACTGTATAACACTACCATACAGTTTGTGCTGTGTGGTTTGTCTGGTGTAACTCCTGTTATTCTCTCTTCAAGGTCATGACAGATACTACAACAAATACATCAATGTGAAGAAGGGAGGCATCGGTGGTGTAGCTATGCTGCTGGCTGGCTATGTGGCCCTCAGCTACCTGTGGGAATACGATCACATCAGTAAGAAACACACGCACACCTTATGTTTGATTACTTCCTGTTTGGTTCAGCTGTGTGGTACAAGATGTTCTGGCTGTGCTTGAGAAGTTATACTAATTGTGGGAACAAAAATACTAGGTAGTCATTAGGTATTTCTAAAAGATCCAGTCTGCACAAAACTAATTGTCAGCTTATGACTTACCTACTGTGCTTACTGAGCATCTCAACCTGGCTACAATGCACCATTCATTTAAAAATCTTTACTTCAAGTTGTTACTCTAATCATTGCACCCCCTTCCCCCCTTCTGTCCACTGTTTTCTCCACTCTCTGCAGAGCATGATCGTTGGAGGAAGTACCATTAAGCCCCACCCCCTCAAGTAACCATCAAACCTTCAGAGGTTGAACTTGACCTTTCTGCCCCTGCCTCCAGCAGCTTGGGACATCCTTTCTCTGTTTTCAGCTATCTGTCCTGTCAAATGACCGTTGTGACCAATAAAAATACTAAGATTTATTATTGGATATTGTGGTTGTAGTGTCATGAATGTCGGAAAACACAGATAACAGATTACACAGATGTCGTTTCATGCCAAATTGACAGAATGGATTAAAGGTAATTTTCATTGTCATCAATCTCAGATTATCGGCTCGATCTGGACAGTAGTTTGTTTACATTTGATCACTGCTTTTGGACTGTAGCTGTCAAATTATCACTTAGAAACATTGTGGAATGCAGGTATAACCTGGGTAAATGCGTAATGAGAATCTCCAACCTGTAATTTGTACATAGTATTACATATTGTGAGTATATTCAAAGACTGTACACCAGTTGACCCTTATCAGCAAAATCGTGTAATTACCAGTGAAGTAGTTATAGAAATGAGGAAAATGTGCTGAACATTCAACGCATGCCCTTTTACAGTTAACAAATGACCAGTGTATTTAGATGAATAGCACCTAATAGGACACTGCAAAAATGTCTTTCATAGGCCAGTTAGTCTAATTCATTGTTAAAATCTTGTTTTTCTTTAACCATTTCATAATCCCACTTGTTTCAGGAATTATCAGTACAAACAACATCAGTATGAATGTCCACTGGCATGTATTACACTTTATTTGATTTACACGGCCAGACAGAAAGATCAGGGTCAATATGCATGAGCTATCAGAACAGAAACACCTATCTAGGATCACTGGTGAGGTCACATGACCATATGAACATGAATATCATGTAAGAAGCAACACGTTCCAATTCTAACATACCTGATGCATATGGAACCTGGTTATAGTGCCTCTTACAAGAACATCTGTTGCTTTGAGAGTCCATGTATTGTACAGTACAATGTAGAAAACTATCTGCAATTACAGCTAGAGGACTGCAGACTTGACTTTGACTCACTAATGTGTCGTTTAGCCACACAGATGGTGTAACTCGGTCTTTTCTCTTGTTCTGTGGTGTCACTTAATGTTTCCAAGACTTCCATCAGACAAGTAAGGGCGGCCATGTTTTGACCTTTCTGCTGCCCGAGTCTGTAAATAATGACACATATCAGTCAAGCTTGGTAGGCTGCGGAATGTGGCTTCCTTCCGTCCTGTCGTCTCCTCTGTGGACCGAGCCACAGCGCGGCTGTTTGTACGTAAAGGCTGAAGGCTACTGTCCGCTCAGGAAGGCAAGGTGGCCCTTGGTGCACTTGTTGGCGTAGTGACCCTTCTCGCCACACTGGAGACAGAAGGATGTTAGCGTATCATTAGTAAAGGAGCAGGAAGGTAGAAATGACACAGGAGACATGGAATGCATGCATGTGTGTATCCAGTCCATTCCTTGTACATCATGAGTTCCCAATATTTGAGCAGTTTGCCCACATAAATTAACAGCCACCCAAATTAACTTATGAAACAGAGTGATTTTAGGTGCTGTGATGCATGTCAATATTATTTAAACCTGCCGTTTCCCATCGATGAAAATAAAATTTAATGCTGTCAAAGTGGTAGTCAACTAAAATGTGTCTATAATACAGTGCATAGTCAGAAAACGCTTTATAAGAAGAAGGGCAAAGTCAGAAATGTAATCTACATGATATGATGATGCATTAACCCATTTGTAATTAGCTATGATACTTCACTAAAGTAAAAACAAGCAAATGGGAACAGAAAAGCTAATTTTGCAGCATCGAAGTCCGCAATCCTAGCCTCAATAGCTTAAACCAGAGTGAGTGCCTGAAAAATATGACAGATCGGGCTTGTAAATGTAATGTCAACAATACACCTCTGTGTGTGTGTGTGTGTGCATGTGTGTGTAAATCTGTAGACAAATGGTCAGATATGTCACCTTGTAGCAGGTGACCTGGTCCAGAGGTCGGGGTCCTCTGTTTCCTCCCATGTTATTGTGCTGGTTAACGGCTCCCATTGTGTTGTGCTGTGGTCGCTGGTAGCTGCCCTGGCCTGGGCTGGAGCTGGTCAGCTGGATGAGGGACACAGATGACCGACCGATCGTAGGCACGGGCTGAAGCAGGAGACGGGCAGAGAGACAGTGTTAAACAGCCAGCGTGATTTAAAAATTCATACAGGCCTAATGTTTGCACAATTTCCGCGTGCGATGGGTGTGTATGAGTGTGTATCCTCTTACCTTTGTCTGGTTCTGGGCTTGCTGTGGTAGAGGAGGCTGTTCAGGAGCTCCCATAGGCAACTCAAAACGGGGGCTGCACAGAACAGGAATATCGCACAGTTAAGTTGCATTTTATTCTGAAGGGTCAAGTCTCTATTATCATATTCCCACTGTCTTTATCTACTGTCTGGGGAATATTTTAAAGTGAAGTAAATTATCCTACATTACACAAACTTGTGTTAAAGCAGACCACATTTGATCCAATATCCTACAGCAAGATTTTTGATGCAATTCAGAGCTATTTCAATTAAAAAATCATTAAAAAGGATGACATACTGCATAAATTTACAGGATTTGCCCTCGGGACAGAAGCCCACCAGGTAGTTGACACAGATGACCCTTCTCGTGTGTCTGTGTCTGCAGTCGGGGCCTGACACAGGAGGAGGAGGAGGGACACAGAGTCAGCGACAGATGAAGAACAGAAAGTAAAGAGGTTGTTGATGATGATGAAAATGCTCCAACATACAGCAGGGAGCAGAACCTACCGTGTTTGCAGAAGCCTCGGTCATACCAGGGACAGTCTTTGATCTTGGACTCGGGATCAATGTGCAGGAATGGACACTCCTTGTTGCTGCACTCACCTGGATGAGTGGACAGACAGATAAAAACACAATCAGGCATGGTATTCAAGAGGCAAAAATGCACATTGAGTCTGAATACTTTTAACACCAAGTCAACTCACCAAACTTGGAGTAGAAGTAGCACTCGGGCATCTTGGTCATGTCGTACTCGTGGAGGAACTCGCACTGGTCTCCCTTCTTACACAGCCCTCTGAGCCAGTGCTTACACACCACCGTCTTCTCTCCACTGATGTGACGGAATGGACACATCCCACCTGGATGTGGAGCCAAGATGCTCGGTTAAACAGATGTGTGAAAGAGTAAATCCCACAAATAACGGATTCAGACTCATCAGGCATACAGTGTCTTGTCAAAATTTTTGTCATCAGTACTAGAACTAGTATTAGTATAATATAATAATACATGATATTTTGTCGTTTGTTGTTAATTAGGTGTATACTATGATATGGAGAATTACCTAACAAACTTTTCACTGGAATTTAAAAAATGACACTTGTATGTATATGTAGAAAATGTTATGTGAGAACAATATTGTAAATGACCTTGATGTTTGTTTTGGGTGAGTAATTAGACTTCGTGTATTTTATTTATATTAGAAATCTTCCAGCACAACATATAATGCAAAAAAACTGAGATTACTGTTGCCAAAGTTATGAAATGTTGTCAGTGTTGTGTTTTTACCTTTCATACAGGCTGCTCTCATGAAGAATTCACACACAGCAGCCCCAGATTCTGGAGGGACACATAGCAGTATGTTACCTTATCTGTAATGTTAATTTGTTGTACTGTCATTAACACAAAGAAATCAGCTTTGTAGATCAATTTTAATGACGGAAAGAATACTGAAATGACGTTAGAGAGACTACAGGGCACTTGAGGTTTCCTTTGCTGCTAAACCATGACAACGTGTTGTTATCGTTTGTCCGTTAGCTAGCTAGCTAGCATAAGTCCACTCACTGTCCATCCCAGGGAAAGGTAGAGGCTGTGCACCCAGCTGCTGCTCCACAGCGATCTCCAGGTCAAACTTGATGTGATCCACGGTAGCCAGTAGCTCCTGCATGTTTGTTACTTTACCGTGCTCCGATCAAATAAATGTCAGTTTGCGTTGTTGGCTAGCTGATGCTAATTTATCGTCATCGGTGAGCTAACGAAGCCGGCCGTTCTAACTCGCAAACACGCATTAATCGATCGTCGATCTCAGCTTAACTAGAAGTAAAAGTTATGTAGCTTTGTTTGACGGTTGTAAACAAAAAGTGTTAACGCTAGTTGATCAGTAGTTTTAGCAGTTGTCACGACAGAGCTGCTCCTTGTTTCAGACAGAAGGAAGGCGCGCAGATTGACCTCTGACCTGGAGGAAAGACTCGACTAATCAAACATCGAACAGTTTCATACTCCTGAATGGTTTTGTTTGCAATGTTATGTCACGTGACTGATGGGTTCTGCACAAGTAATATGCATGCACAGCTGGATCGTTATTAGTATATCATAAAAAGATGTAATCAGTATTGGGCATTCTCTACGTCATTTGCATGTAGTCCAGAGGTTTTACACTATGTAATCAGTTGTAATTGTCACGTGAACGGGTGTAATTTTAAGTGTACAGCTAAGCATGCTCTCCAGTTGTGGGCCTCTTTGAAGGAAGCTAAAAATGGTTTTAAGAAATTATCTAAAATATTAAAATTTTACCACTTCAATAAAAAAACAAAAGGAGATTCACTGTATTGAATATGCCAATACATTCACTTTTATTTATCTTCAACAATCAAACAGTTCAGTCCATTGGCATTCATTCATACTCAGAATAGATAAGTCAGTTAACAGACAACCACAAAAATACATAACAGTAATTATGTCTTCACTTGAAAGTGTGTTTTGGAATTTCTTCAGTTAAAAAGGCATGGGGAATTCAGTCCAAGTGGAAGGTTCATTTAACTGCAAGGCAGTGAAGAACAGTGTGAGGAAGTGCCTTGATTTGAACAGTGACCATAGACTTAAGAGGTGTACACTCAAACAATTAAACAAACACACATATACAACCAACACACATGACCAAAATGGCATAAGAGCATTCAAGAGCTGCCATCTGCCATAAGCGTCATTCCAACAGCCATCTACGTCTGCATTCCCTGCTTTTACAGCTCAGGCAGGCCAGGCATGGTGAATTGTCCAGAGAAGGCCTCCACCTCAGCCTTGAGCTCAGTCACCCGCTGCTGGAACTTCTCTCCCTGGGCCAGGGCCTCCTTGAACTCCTTCAGAGTGGCCTTGGGGTCCAGGCTTCCCTGGATCTCCAGTGTCAACACGATACCTGCAGGGGAAAGGAGAGCAGGATGGGCTTTAAGATTGGGATTATGTGTACAAGCAGCAAAGTATACGGCCATGCATGTACTGTGTTGTCCGTGTACTGCGACTCAAAATGTCTTTACAAAATGTGGATATTATTCATAAACAATCATTTTGTCCACAAAATACAGTGTAGGAGTGGATAAATAAAAAACAGGGAGGCTTTGTCTTTAAGGGTACCTCTGTGAATGAACTCTGCCACCTTCCTGAAGTCGTCCTCCACCAGGCCTCTGGAGGTCAGAGCAGGGGAGCCGAACCTCAGACCACTGGGGCGCAGAGCACTCTTATCGCCTGCAGAAACACAGATCAAGTTCTAAATTAAAAGGAAAAGCATTCTTTACAGAAAGAAATGCAGGTGCAGGGGTTATGTACAGTGACTACAACTGTTGGTGCAGTTATTAGGGTTCCTGCTCTGTGTCAAATGTAAACTTCCCTACTTTTCCATGACTAAAATGCTGGATTTCCAATACTTTATACAAACATAACATGTTTTTCCTCGACCAGAATTTTTAACAATTCAGATTGAGAGGTCTTATTATTGTAAATTTATTACAGTTTTATTCTGTAAGGGAAGTGACATAACATGAACACAGCAGAAAATAAAAAATGTGTTTGGTCCTTGTCCCAAGGATTTGTTGAATTCCTTGATTTTCCCTGTCTTGAGTAGACTTTTCAAAATTCCCTGACCCACAGGAACTCTGAGTTATATTTACAGGGACTTAAGGGATAGACTTATTTGGCCTAAGAAGAATATACATTTTAAGCACAACATCCATATGCACAAAAAGGTGCATACAAAATTGCATGTCAGTGCTGCCACAAACATACACACAGTTTACCTGGACAGGTGTTCTTGTTGCAGGCGATGGCGCAGGCTTCCAGAACTTTCTCAGCTCGTCCTCCATCAGTTCCTTTGCTTCGCAGGTCCAACAGGATCAGGTGGTTGTCAGAGCCGCCTGAGAGAGAGAGAGGAAAAAAAAGAAGGTAACTATGCACTTCCAAGTTATAAACTGCTCTCAGATATCAGAGGCTGTCACACACTTCCTTGCAACCACAGTCAGTAAAAAGAAAGCACAGACAGCAGGGAGGATGTTCCAGTCAAGCACAACATCAAGGACAGTGTTTGTGATTTCTCGTGCCCTTGATGACTTTATGAATCATGAATGAGGTTTACCAGCAACATGCACTTTATACTTGGCATATCAAAAAAAAAAAAGGAGGCATCAAGCAGCACTCACATCGAACATTTGGCATCTGTTAAATTCACTGACAACTATGTGCTGAAACCATGTAGTTTGAGGCAGAGTCCTTTTGAGTAGGAACTAAACACAAATGTCAGCAACAACAAGATTTAGCTGAATACTTCAGCTACTCTATTATGCCAACTTGTAGAGGGAGGTTTTGATAGTTGTCCAATGTGATCACAACAGAAATTTGATTTTTTCTTCCCCCAAACCAATATATCTTTTAATATCAGGGTCCCTAGGGCAAAGTCACTTCAAATGGGGGTACACGGTATAATGAAAATTAACTTGGGGGTTTGGGACATGAAAAAGTTTGTTATCCATCAACACATAGGTCTGATTGAAATACATGGAATATTGTTTCCTTTATCACAAAGTGCTCAAGTGAACACAGTCCAAACACTCCTGTCTGTAAACTTTTCCTACAGTGTTTAGGGTAACATTTATATAACTGAAATGATGCCAAGACATTTTCTCTACAAAGTTTCAGTGTGTGGATGTTTGGGTTCATTTAAGGCTGCTTGTTCTCAGGTCAGCTGACACTGACAATCAATTCACTGTGTCTCCTACCGGTGACAATCTTGTAGCCGTGGCTGATGAGGCCGTTGGCCAAAGCTTTGCAGTTGGCCAGCACCTGCATCTGGTAGGCCTTGAACTCCGGCGTCATGGCTTGCTTCAGGGCTACAGCAACACCTGAGGACAAACAGTAAATGACAAAACATGATCCAGCTGAGACAAATGGATGTGGAAGATGGGGCAAAATAAAACTGACAGATTGAAGTCAGAAGGAGAAAAAAATTATCATGAGGAGATGGGTACCTGCAATAGCGTGGTTGTGCGGCCCTCCCTGCAGCCCGGGGAAAACAGACTGGTTGATAAGAGATTCCAAGTTGTACAAAGTCTCCTTCCCTTTGGCATCCACACTCCGCACACCTTAAGGAGGAGGAGAGAAAGAAGGAAGTAGAAAGAGGGAGTAAAGTCAAGAGGAAACCGAGTGAAATCAGGCAGAAAGAGGAAACTAATAAAATTGTTTAATAGTATTACGGGAAATCTAATTTGTCGAAGAGCCATCACTCAAACACATACCTTTCCTGTAGAAGATGATGCCGGAACGGCAGCCTCGCAGCGTCTTGTGCGTTGTCGTGGAAACAATGTCGGAGTACTCGAAGGGCGAGGGCACGACTCCAGCCGCCACCAACCCGCTGATGTGAGCCATGTCGGCCATAAGGTACGCTCCGTTCTCGTCGGCGATCCGCCTCATACGGGCGTAGTCGATGTTGCGGGAGTAACAGCTGGTTCCTGCAGGAGAAACGGATGAGGAGGAAGTGGTTATTTTTGTGTCATACACTGCTGACAAATGGAGAAAGGGGAGGAGAGAGGAGAATAAGACATAACTCAGTTCAGTTGTTTGAATGGAATCATTGAATTAGACAACAAATTTTAAAAAATTATACATATATATACACATTGTGCATGCAAAGGACCTGCGATGATGAGTTTGGGATGGAAGAGGCGCGCATTCTCCTGCAGTCTGTCATAGTCAATGTAGCCAGTTTCTTGATTCACCTGAAAACAGCAGACCAGACCATAACAAATGCATACTGAAATTCCGGTATTAGTTACACATAAACATTACAAGAGTAATTATAATCATGTCTTGAAAGGATTATACTTCTGCCGTCAGACCTTAAAAGACCAAGCACGTTATTTGTAATGCAGATATCTCACTGGGCCTGCTGGTGGCTCTAGAGGAAAGGTCACATGGTCACCAAAGTTGGCAGATATGATCATCTGGCCAACGTGAATGTTGTTACCAAATTTCATGGCAATCCACCACATAGATTGAGAGGTTCCACTGCATTATTGACATTTTGGCCTGCTGGTGGCGATAGAGGGAACATTATGGGGTCATCAAAATTGCCAGGTTTCATCATCTAACCAATATGAATGTTGTCACCACACTTCATGGTAATGCACCAAATAGATGTTGAGATGTGCTGCTCAAATCAGTGTGTGTAACCCGGGAATCCCCCGGTGTGTCAGAGGCTCACACCCAGGATCAGGTAACTGTCAGCACGTGGGCGGATGCATGCAGGGAGAGAGACGAATTCCCAGAAGCGTCACGGAATGGTAACCTGAGAGACTGAGCCACCGACTGCTCTACTTTACCACACGGTTGAACTCTCTCTCAAACCCACAAAGCCTCAGCCGCAAAACAGAACAGGGTGTTGTAAAAGTGAAAGCAAAGTAATAAAGTAACAACTGAATGAATCCTCCAAAAGATTACCTTGCTCCTCTCTCAAAGAGAATTTGTCAAATGTCCTAAGAAGTGCAACAGAGTATCTCTGTACCATGTTTCTACTATATCTATTCTCTCAATTCAACTGCTAATAAGTATACAGTGAGTGTATTGTACCTTCTACTGGGGGGTTGATTTCATCCCCACTCTAGACAGTGTTACGTCACCATTACTATAGTATTCATATAGAAAAGCAATGTGTGTGTGTGTGTGTGTGTGTGTGTGTGTGTCAAAGCATGTGTGTTACCAGCTTTCTGAGAGTGTACAGATTCTGGATGCATGTGGATAGGCAGAATGCATGTGAGCATTTGTACCTTGTAAGGCATGGACTCAAAAAAAATGGACGTGGCTGAGATTTTCTTCTTGTCAGTCATGAAGCCGTGGGTCAGGTGACCTCCGTCAGGAAGGTCCAGTCCCATGATCCTGCCATGGGGCTCAACAATGGCCGTATACACAGCGAAGTTAGCAGGGGAACCTGACGGAGGAGCAGGAATACAAGTGTGACGAGTCAGAGAACCGACAAGAGCGACAAAATGATGAGAGAAAATGAAAAAGGGGAAGAAAAGGACAGAAGAAAAGATACATCAGCAAGGACGTCTAGAAGTATTGTAACTAATATTCCAAGAGTGAGTTAAAATTTTGTTTGCATTATACCTAGATGTCAAAATTCATACCTGAGTATGGCTGTACGTTGACGCCCCACTTCTCTGAGTCCAGACCGTAGGCGTCCAGAGCTCTTTTCTGACAAAGTCTCTCCAGCTCATCCACATGTTCTGTACCGCCATAGTACCTGAACACACACACACACACATCATACTGGATATTAAAGCTATACTAAGTTATTACAAAATTAAAGACTAGAGCAAAGAGCAAAGATGACAGGATGGTTGGGTTTCAGGTTATATCCTATTTTATATATATTTCTCTAAGAATTTTTTAGTAATTTTAAGAATGATTATTAATAATTAAGCATATTGTAGTGTCTGCTGTGCCATGGTAAATCTGACACTACTGCCTCTGCTGCAGTACAGAAAAGGCCTTGTGTTTTTTTTTTCTTTAATAGCTTGTGCAACGCTGCAAGTTATCGCAGAGTTCCTACACATTTTCTCATTTCAATATCCCGCCTCCACGTCTTGAAATTTGGAAAATGAGAAGTATTTGTGCGTGCGTGTGTTTGTGCGTGTACCTCTGACCAGGATAGCCCTCAGAGTACTTGTTGTTCATGCAGGAGCCCAGAGCCTCCAGAACGGCTCTGCTGGTGAAGTTCTCAGAGGCGATCAGCTCCAGACCGTACGTCTGCCTGTGTTTCTCCTTTTTTATGATGGAGAACACCTGAAACACACACACACACACACAATACTGTATTATTAACAGTCACATAACACTTTCTCAAGTTCTCTGTTAATCTAACATTCCGTGATATACTTGGATGAAAAGATTCAAATCTCAGTATCAAATCCATGGTAAAGTGGCAAGAAATTTTCCTTTTTAGTTTCTATGGTCAAGGGAAAAAAATAGTAAACCTGATACAGTAAACTTGTCAATTTGAACTGTGAACTAAAGATATCTGAACAAATGTTTTAACTTATTGTTACACCTCAGATATGATCAGCTTATACAGTAAAAAGAAATAACTCTTCTGCAAGTGAAAAAAAATGTAAAATGATGCCAAATGTGTTTTGTTTTGTTTTTATGGATCTTTTACTTTTAAAATCCATAGTTCCTGGTGGACATAAAGACGGTGTCCGAGCAAAGCACAAACCTCCGAGTCGTTGATGGCCAGAGGCTCCAGCATCATCTTGTTGTGGGACTCCCACATCTCCTTGCTCACGCTGTGGCCGTTGCTCAAAGACATGGTTATTTCTCAACGATCGCAGAAAATAGAGATCTAATGGAAAAGATGACCACCCTTAGACATCGTTTATCCAGGAATGTGATGAGAAACAAAGAAAAACAAAGACTAAATCTACAGAACAACAACAAAAAAACAGTTATACACCCAAAACCTGAAATATTTTGGGTGTAAAACCTTTTTGTTGTAATGACTAAACACCAAAAGAACCATTAGTTTCTTGTTTGTGTATTCTTTAGGACAATATAAGAGCTTTGCTTTGACAAACTGGCATTCAGATCCACCAGCACAGTCTAATGCCCCAGACAAAGGACCTCTGCTGTCATTAGCGGCGTTGCACCATTGTAGCTGTGGCGTGACATGACCCAGGTCCACTCTGTTAAACTTTGAACAAGAAAGTGTCCTGAGCTGCTCTGATAAGAAACTGAACTACAAAACACTGGTCTTATCAGGTAACTCAGGTGTTTACATATTCATAAAGTTTACAGTTGCTCAATCCCACAAATGTGGTCAAATATTCATCCGAGGCTGTTGCTGTTATCAAAAACACTGGTCAGACTTGGTTATTACAATGTTCACAGGTGATTAGCAGTGAGTTTGCTAACCGCTCGCGCATCGAATACAAGTTTCTGGGTAATGTGGGGTCAGCAAAGAAGTAGGTCAACTACTGGCCAGTTATGCATCTGTCAGCTGCTACAGGACTAACCTATGTATGACCCTAAACACATGACTTTTATTACCTTAACCTACAGGCAGAAAAGACGAACATATTACACAGAGGAAATATTTTATAAACCTTCAGAGTAAGGTGAGCCGTCAAAATTTCCCGCTAAACAATCACTGTCCCCGGGGAAACCGCATCAATTAGCGTAAACACTTGACCAGCTGAAAATCTGCGAAAAGTCTTACTAGGACACCGAAATCACAGC